>JABFOV010001815.1:0-22882 GCA_022817685.1 Aradophagus sp. ZL-2020 | reverse complement strand
GCCATGTAGATACTAACGTAGACCGAGATGGCACCTTTTTCAATCAAACGCCGAGGTGGTACCTTCTTCCACTGAACTGACGATATATTATTATAATAGTTTAGAATTATTGAAAGTAATGGTAAATTATATGAAATAAATAAATTAAAATATAACCAACGACAACTTTGGAGTTAAAATAAAGTTAGAGAAAAAATGAAATTCAATTTCAGTTTATCTTTAGAAGACAATTAAGGTGACAATTATAATTACACCAAGTCGTTTAGTTTTATTCTGTCTTAACACTGAATAAGGATGCCAATAGGTTAGCATAAAAAAGCTTGTAAAAACAAATAACAAAGCATTGTCGTCGGTATCATTTCAACATATCTATTTCATATCATTTAAGCGTCACTTGAATAAATGTGCACAAACGAGTATTGAATGTCAAAGATTAAAAATTGCAAACGTCCCACTAAAAATTGCAAATTTAAAGAATTGGATTCGTTGCTTTGTAACAAATTTTGATTTATTACTGATTAACGTGAAATTATATAGCAAATATTAATTTCTAAAAATCATGCATTGCCAAAAGAATTGAAAGTAATTGAAATGTAAAATTAGCAATTAATATTTTTAAAAATATATCACTGAGGAAGATAAACTACAAATAATTAATATTTAAACTCGAATTATATTCCATACTTGTCAACATATAAAAGTTATTTTGTTTTAACAAAAATGTTCTTTGAATCATCAAGCGCATTTCCTTTTTGAAGTATTTCCTCTTAAATTTGTCAGAGAATGTTTATATAACGCTATTTGATAATAACTGTATAATTAATACTATTTTTTCACGAGACTTTTTTGAGCATAATCATTTAGTAGTACTTTGAAAAATAATTAAGTTTAAAGGAAAAAAAAATTTTACAAAGTTATTATAATGCTTTTGAAGTTAACGATTATTTAACTCGATAATATAAAAATACATTAAAGCATAACAAAGATTTGAACAACCGTCTCAACAAGTATGAAATGAAATTAATATTTATGGCTCAATTTGGGCACATTATTCCAGTGTTAAATTTTACTCGCCAGCTTCTGTTTTCTCAAGATCACTTATGTCACAAACTTTTGACAAAGATAACCACTGCGGCGTATTTAGAACGAGGTTCGCGCGACTTTTTGTTCCAACGGAGCCGTAAAACGGAAAATACCGAAGCGAGTCGTCGTTCGGCAGCGAACGGAGCCGGAGAACTGAACGATCGGTACCGGCAAACTGCGGCTAATGCTTCGTCTTGCATTAGCGGTCACCGCAGTGAAAGTGTTGCAACAGCACAAGTCTTGGAGTAGGCGCGCATCTTACCACACGGATTGGCTCATCATCGTCGGCGAACTCGGTGCGAGCTGATATCTCTCGAGTTATTTCGTTACATGGATAAAGTTGTAATCGAGTTGTCTCCCCCCAAATTTAAATCACTGATCTAAAAATGTAAATTTCAAACTTTATTACTTAATATTTAAAACGTATTTAAATTAATTTAAATTTAAAAAACAAATGTTTTTAAAATAAGGAAAGTCGAGCATTTTACTGTGAGCTGTAAACGGTACACTGAGAAAACTATATTGTACAGAATTTTTGTATCTTGTTGGCTCAACAGAAACACATTGTTACTAAAGTTATTAAAATATTGTCAAGAACTCTTTGCATATACTAAGAAATATGCTTCTCACTTTGAAACTTATTACCTATATATACAAATTGCTGTGAGTTCGTCCCACTTGAGTTGTAGGTGGCGCTTGTAGATAACTCACTTGAGTTGTAGATGGCGCACAATATCGATAGTTAAATTCTTGGAGCATATAGCAAATTAATTTATACATTATCAAATTAATATTTCAATGGCTGGGAAGAAGTACGTCCATTTTCTAATAGGTATTGAAAAACTCCCACTCCTGAATCAACAACGAAAAAAACACATTCTCAAAATGAAAAATCAACATTTCCCATTCAACAGTATTCAAAGAATGGGAATTTTTCATTGCAAATTTGAGAATGGAGGCTCTTCCTTGTCAGTTTGGCAATGGGGGTTCTTCTTTTCAGTCATCTTGATTTAAGCATTCTTAAAGTAACTTATTCAACAAAAAAGTGCCAATGTTCTACAATATTCTTCTTCTTATATTTTTGTTTTCCATAACATCCAGGTCCGAAGATTAGTTTCTGGAATTGCGTCGACAATACTTTGCTCAACGAAAACGACCGAGGAAAAGTTGTGGGAAAAGTGCTCTCGCTTCTTTGAATTACAGTCGTCAAGTGGTAATGATTATATGAAGTAGAAATGGTTGCGCTGGCATTATGAAACAACGATTAACAGAACGTGGTTCTGAAACGAAGACAAAACAAATGAAAAATGGTACAAACATTGAATTTTATGCCAGCTGAAGGATTTCTTTTAAATTCAAAAATAACTCTAAATATAAGGGTCCTTATAATAATCTGAATTACAATTTATTCTATTAATTTTCTCAAAGCACTAATTGGGACATTAGCCAAATGATTGGCAAATAGGAATGACAGAGCTGACGTGAAAGAAAACTCAGTTGATGGGAAATGATCGTCGAAAGAGCGATGTTCCGATTGAGCAATTGCTATGGAAATGTATTTCGGTAGAAAGTCGAAATTAGGCGCTATGTGCATTGTATGTACGTACATTGTGTATACATAAGCATAACTTGTAACGGGTTGAGCAAAACGAACTATGCGGAAAACACACCTACGGATAAATTTTATTTGTTCGCCTCTCGAGTTCTACGACCCGAAGAGGCGCGGTACCCGCGGAGTTTAATCGACGAATAAATCACATTCGCAATTCTTATCGCGCTTTAAATTGAGATAAGTCGGCTTGGTCCGAGGCTTATTACGGTATGAGTAATTGCGCGCGGGAGATCTGGATGCTTTTAAATTACCCATTGTGTTCGTTCGCTTGTATATTTACTTTTAATTCAACTTTATTCGCTATCTCAAAAGCTTCTTGTAAATAGTTTTCGCTCGGAATTGTTAAAGCAAACTAAAGTACAAAAGTATGTCAGTTTTATGTTACTGAAGAATGAAACGTTTTCTGTTTGAAATGTTTCATTAAAGTGATTTGAATCATGTTTACAAGTGACAAGAAAATTTGTTTGAAAAATTTTGATAAAACGTTTACAGAAAGAAACGTTTCATTCTTCAGTTACATGTCAGTTTTGAATACAATTTTCATGTAAATGATTTACATAAATGAAGAAGCCTACTGCGGAGTTGACTCGACGTCAATTTCGTGTAAATTCATAACTCTAAAGTGTTTACATAAAATTTACGTAAATGTTGTATAAGTATAGCTGTCGAGGTAATAGTTACTTTTTTGCCGTTTAAAACAATAAGATACATCAGCCTGTGGAATTTTTAATGTCTCGCTTGGCCAGTCATGCGATGCTTCGACTTCGACACTTTTAGCGTAATCCTCTTTAGATTAACAATATTCTTTGATTATGTAAAAAAAAGTGTTACAGTATAATTTTTTACTTTACTTATATTCTTGTTTATTGTTCTTATAATAAAACAACAAAAAGGAATTTAATAAAAGGTTTTTAATAACTAAAACTTGTATGTAAATTGGAATTCGAACTTTCATTTTACAATATAATGAATGTATCATTAAATGAGCGTATGAAATAATGAAAAAAATTATCAAGGAATTTGTAAATCAAATTATATAACGTAGTATTAATTGAAAGGCTCTTTATTTTTAATATTCCTTTCCCACCTAATTAGCTTAACGATTTAATTATGTGGTTAATAACTTTTATGCGCTTTACTCTTTTCACGACGAATATTTTAACTTGATTTACGTTTACGCTTTGTAGACAATCTTTTTAATAAAAATCATCATCATGTCAGTTAAAAAGTTGTGAGAATTGATTTATTAATATAATTAATATTCATGATATAGTAGTTAAATGTAATATTTTATATCTACAAGAAGTTATGTGCGTACATAAAATAACAAAATAAAAATTGCAATTTTGTAATTTTGCAAAAATGCAGTGTGTATTGTTATATTGTAATGTATATTTTTTCTATTTTTTTTTACATATGAATGTATATATATGAATGTATATATATTTAATTATTACAATTAATAATATATGGATATATTTTATTCATTTATAATTAGTCATTATATTTTATACATGCAAATGTTAAACAAAACCATGCAGTTTCCATATTAATCAATGCTCACCAGGCTCGATGCTCGAAAAATGAACTTGAATTTTGCAGAAATATTACCTCGTCGCAAGTTCCCTCGAGTCCCGGCGCGGCGCCAATCATGGCACTGCCCGAACCGTCACTCGCCTGAAAAGTCCGGTTGACTTTTCGCCGACGCGACCCCGCCGGCGTTGCGAGTCAACGCGCGCAGACCAGTCCGACGCACCGCTGCGAATGTCAGAGTTTATCGCTCGAAACGACAGCGACGATCCGATGCCGCTTCACAGGCTTTCCCGGAATATAATTATTCCAATTAACGTCCCGCGTGTTTATCATCGCACCTTCAATTAGCGAGACCGATGGAAAAACGAGGATCCAAATACCGGAAACCGTAGAATTTCCCCCCTTTTTTTTATTTCATTTCGCAAATTATTGTGTATGTTTATTTGTACGTATGGAATGATTATTTGTAATATGCGATGATAAGTATATCCTTTTAACTCTAGTACAAAGAATCGCAAACAATGTAGTTATTTTCGCAATGATAATGAACAATCAATAGTTACAACAGTTCTCTAGCTTTTTGACATTAGTGCAAAAAATTACACTTTTTCGCACCAGGGTGAAAATGTAGCTACTTTCGCAATTATAATAAATAATTGGTAACTACAATGAATAGTTTTGTACATTTCAGGCTCTAGTGCAAAAAGTTACATTTTTCTGCTTGATGGTAAAAACGAAGGTACTTTCGCAATTTCGATAAACAATAATAATTAATAATGTTTTTTTAATATTGATAGGTGCTTGAGTAGTGACACGTCAAGCCACCCTAGCTACGAGATAAAAGCATAGCTGTGTCGCGAGGAAGATAAATGTACGTCGAAAATGAACACGAGTATACGTTAAGGGTTTTAAGATAAAATTAAACTACGAATTGGAATCCAATAGAAGTTGATGGCTATATATATCGCAACGTGTCGAGTCAAAGAAAAAAAATAAAATAAAAAATAAACCTAAGTATTCGCTCAGTGTTCTTTAATCTTCGACTGTTTACTGGAAATGCGATTTACTTGCTACGTCAGTTGGATTGTTTGGTCTTCGACTACGTCATCGAAAATCATTTGTTGAAAAGTTAGATTCTAAATTGACTTCAGCATGACTTCAGATGAAAAAATATCTATATACTTGCTTCAGCTATATCAGGTAATAAATTTAATATCTCTAGATACTCAAGATGAAAATATTCTGGATATTTTATTTTACTATCTGTTACTGCAAATGGAACATCTATGCATACAGGAAACCATATTTTACTGTACATTTTGCATTTAGTTGCATATTATCATTGATAGAATACGATTACTAATATTAATATCAAAATTAATATTGTAATTTACAATATTTTTAAACATTAATCCCATTTATACTGTTAAGTGCGCCATCTACAACTCAAATCGACCATCTACAAGTGCCCTGTTGAGTCGACAAAATACATATGGTTATTAACAATATGGTTTTCTCGACAAAATATAATTAGAACTGTTAATAATAGATAACTTAATAATGACTAACTACAATAATCGCGTAAAAAAAAAAAAAAAAAAAAGAAAAAGTACTTGAAAAGCAACTTATCTCAGATGGTAATAAATCAGTTTTATAATTACTACATATTACAAGGCAAAGTTTCGGAAGTCATTAATCACGAAAGACAAACTTGCTAATATATTTGTCTTTTAATATGCGTAGACACGGTCGCGGTAAATTAAGAAAATATCCAAAACTCGGTCTTTCCAAGTCATTGATTTCAGTCATATGTTGGAGAACGTGTACTTGTAGCTGCTTATTGGATTATGTCGTTCGACCAATTCCGCCTACGAGCTCGGCGAGAGATACTTTATGAAGCGCACATGCGACCATTTACAATTGTGTGAAATGTTGGAAATTGAAGGAAAACGATCGATATTTACTAGTATCTTTTTTTATAAAAAAAAAGTTATTGAAAACTCTTGAATAAGTGCAATAAAGTAAAAGTGCAAAAATAGTAACAACCCAAATGACGACTTGAGAGCGACAAAACATATGATGAGTCATTGGAATTTGATGGCAATTATAAAAGGAGACGAATGAATTAATTCGGAGAGAAAATATACTCACCCTGCGTTCTTCCTCGCGAGCTGCTTTCAAGTGCGATTCAATTGCATCAAGGTCGATCTTTGGCATTGCTGTTTCAATGTTGTAAACGTCGAAGCCGCCTGAAAATCAAATTTTACAATAAATTAACATTGGGGATACAATTCTTGATTGATTTATCATTTACAAAATACTGGAAATCAAATAGGAAAATTTAAAAATGGTTTATAAAATAGCGAAGAAATTGATAATTAAAGTCTTAATTTGAACATACAATCTGAACGAAATGTCATTTTCTGTGTAAATGTGATAAACCAGCTAATTTATTTGCGACGTGTAATACTGAATTCGCCTTGCTTTCGGGCAAAAATAAGTCCATTTCCATAAAGTAGTTTAAAGGATTTGATTAATGTTACTAGGGTAACTATTAATGGCTTTCGCTTGAAATCTGCCAAGTTTTCAATTTAAATCTCATGCACATTTTCACGCCAGTCAGGTTTGGGAGTATAATTAAGATTCATTCAATTCCGAGGTACATTGAGAGACATGATGAAAAAGGACGCAGAAATAAAAGGAAAAAGTTTTGCATAAAATTACATAAGGTCTCGAATTTTCGTGAATCGAATTTTTTGATTTTATTGTGTTTGATTAATTACTATCAAACTGACAGTTTCCCAAATGCAATTTCAAAGCTATATGACTGAAATCTTCTTTTTTGTATTAAAAAAAAAAAAAAAACATTCTTTATTTTAATGCAGACTTATAGTTTTGTAAATTTGTAGACCAATCATACAAATTTAAAAAATGTAAATAATTTATAGGAAAAGTTGTTTTATTTTCAATTAAGTCTGTCGCTAAATTACTTTAAGACTTTTGAAGTAATAATTATATTAAAAAAAAAAAATCTCTTTCAATATTCAATTTACCATTTTCCACTTCAGCCCTCCTTTTGTCTGGACGTCGTTGATTGGAATAATGAGCCTGTTGTCTCCGTCTGGCCTGGTTCCTCGCCATCTTCTCCTTCTTTTTGGCGTCCAAGCCAGACGCCTCCATCGAATCAATCATCTTCTTCCATTCTTCATTGAATCGCTCGCGAATTGCGATCGACTCCGAGGCAACGACGTCCGGCACCGGCTGTACGCACTTGTCCACGTCGACGCCGATGTCCCGGTCGATGCTCGACAACAGATCAATCTCCTCCAACTTGTTGTAGGGAGTTTGTACCTCAGAAGTTTCGCTGTCCGTGTTGCTCTCTTCGTCGACCTGATTTGTCAAAGTCACACTACTTTGGCTGCCTATTTTGCTAGACGAGTGAGACAGATCTTTTGCCTCGCGAATCAGGTCTATCTGCTCGAACAACAATTCGTCTGCCTGAAATTGCAAAAAAGCAAACGATATTTTATCTGTTAAAAAGAAAAAAAAAAATTAAAATCGACGCTCAACTAATTTTTTTAATAGAGGTCATATTAAATAATTCGTTTTAAATCAATGAAACAAGTTCATATTGTAATCGATAGAATACAAATAGTAAGTTGAAAATGATTCTGAATTAATGCCATCTATACTGTACAGTGCACCATCTACAACTCAGGTGGGTCTGCTGAGCCAAATTATTTGTAGTAATAGATTATAAGTAACAATATGGGATGGATATTTCTTACAACATGCAAAAAGTTCTTAATTCATATTTTAAGAACTTCAATTACAAGCTAATTCTTTCGAGACAACAAGATACATACTTTTCATTTCTTGTCTCAGTGTACTGTACTGAATTTGCTTATAAACTCATATTTCTTATTTTCTGATTATTGTTGACAAAAACTTTTTTCCGCAAACGTGTATCGAGAAGATCACGGACAGACTGAGACGAACAAAACGCTTCCTCGTGTCGTGATCTAGATCGTGGTCATATGTAGGTCTGGGAGTATTATTAGAAGTTACTCAAATCGCGGCATTTCCGTCTCGCGTAAGGTCTGGAGAACTGCATTATTGATTTTCTCCAGCGCGTCACTTGTTTCGACTTTCGATTGAGTTCAAGTGAGGGTATGTCTTTACCCGCGCTATGTACCTTCGATATTTGATACCTGATCTAGATTTCATTGAAGACTCTTTACCCGTTTTTGAACCTTGTTTAATCAAAGTGATTGAGCGATAATCATATTTATAAATTAAAAATTGATAAATGAAAAACTCGGAAAAATAATAAGACAAATTGCAATTGTTTGAGAAGTTAAATTCAATTTCATAATTAATTTTGTAGATTACGAGATAAACTAATTAACATGTAGAGTTCAATTGAGCGACAATAGCTTCTCCTCTCACTGTTACTATTTACATTTCGATTTGCACTAAAATAAAAACTTAACATCGTAATATTGAACTGAGTTTTATGAACGTTATCGCAAGGCGTGATTTTAAATAAAATTGAATAAAAAAAATGTTTACTGAATTTCAACAACTACCTCACTAATTTCGCTGTTCTTGCTCGAATCGCAGATCTCTTCGATTTCAGCAAATTGCAGCGTTTCCTTGACACTAGTACCAAGCTCAACGATCTCGACTTCGACCGGTACCTCGCAATGACTTTGTGTATAAACTTCGTCTGTGTTCTGGTCTGACTGTGGAGCGTCGATTTCAATCTGTTGTTCTTCGACAATTTTATTTTCTGCGACAACCTCAGTCTCAACGATGGTCTCTTTCAGATCGTCCTCGCTTGATTCTTTGACTTGTTCGTAGTAGTTGATGCACTCGTCTGGAATTGGAACTGGTGACTCGTGTAAACTCGACACCGTCTGAAACAACATTTGTATGATGACTAAGATTTATTGCTTTTCTATGAGAAAAAATTATGACTTTTAGATCATAAAACTTATTATACACTATTACATTTTTCAAGATATACTGAAAAATTAAAGTAAGAAATTTAAATCTTTTAAATTATGTTTCTGTAACAAAAAAAAAAAAAGATTAGTTCGAAATGAATATACATTTTTTTAAGTTTGCTTCAAAGTTTTGCTGAAGTTGACCTTAGGTTGTAAATGTTGAATTACTTCAGAATAAATGTCGTTAGCTGAATAAATTGCGAATCAACATTTCAATAATCAATCAGTAGGAACCGATGTGACAGTTTAACATATAGTTTCGCAATAAAAAGCATGAATGAAAAAGGTCATTCATAAATAACGTATTTGCGCCTGAACAAGTGATCTTGATTATATCAAAATGTAGGAAGAGTATTAATAAAACATTGATGACTAACTAGAGAAAGGTGTGTCTCGATATACTCATCAGTATATCGAGTATATTTACTAAATTTGTCTGACTGTGTTCCATCTACCAATATTTATATACTACTACCAACACACCTGTATGTTAAACTTGGGCTTCTCGTAGAAGACCTTGAACTGGGCCTTGTGGCCGTCCAAATGGTTCACGTTGTCGACAACGAGCTGCCAGTCGTCGGTTTGATTGCATTCAGCTGCGCTCGAGCAGTCGCAGCAGTCGCGTTCGTCCTCCGAAAGATCGTTGTCCGAGTGGAGGCTCGGTCCGAGGTGCTGGAACCCCGGGTAGTTGGGGTTGATGATACCCCGGCAGCCGGTGGTTAGGTTGCCTTCCTCGGACCAATCTGAGACCTCCGAGAAACCTGCAACAGGACGTTGATAATGGTTGGCGAATCATCGGTGACTGAGACTCGCCGAAGCGATGAGTGCGTGGACACGCGCGCTCGCTTACGCAATGACGAAACCACGCAAACCAGATTCCCAACGAAGTCCTCGGCAACGGCTTTTACGAGGAGGCGGACGTGTGCGAAAGATTATTTGCAATCGACATAGATTAACTTGAACGCAAGTTCAATTTCATTCATCCAAACGATGATTAAACATGAGCAGTAAAAAGTGGTGACGAAGTATATTGAAGATACTGAATGACTTCAACAAATTTTCAATTGTCTACACGTTTTATCAATCTTTCATATAATCTTATATAAAAATAATAAAAACAAACAACATACAATTTTGTGAAAAAAAGTAGTATTAAATATCATGAAAGAATGATGAATAATATTCATTCATTTTGTATCAATGATACAAGAAAGTCTTCGACCCGATGAAAGTCCCTTTACAAATTCTTGCACGTCCGTTCCTCGAAAAAAGCGTCTTTCAAGAACGCGGTTAAAAAATGTATAGTTAATGTGTTTCGGGGGCGTCTTGATTTCATTTATCAGAAACAGGATGCCGCAGCGGTGCCCACATCGGAGCGCGTTTACGTAGATAAAAATAAATAAAGCACCATTTCAAACCATGTACGTTCATCTATAAACCAAGGCAAAATGTTAGCAATCTTTTTAACAAATTTAACTTTCACTTGACAGAAAATCTTAAAGCTGAATTTTTTGAAATCCTTTTTAAGATGAAAAAAAGAAAAATATGAAAATTATAATGAAAATAAATAATTCTTATATTATAATATAACTATATTAAACTGTATATTAGAATATATTATTTTAAACAAACATCGAATTGAAATGTTACTTTTCTACTAAGTTGCATTAAATTTGATGAAAATATAAAATAAATAGATAATATAAAAAAGTTAATAATTGTATATATATTGCAAACCTTCGGAGTCACCAAGGCTCTCGGCGGAACTGCTGCGATAAATTCTCGGTACCGCGAGGTTGTTGTTAATATTGCAAGGGGCGTTGGCGTTCGCGACGGAGTTGTCCCGAGTGGTGGCGACGGAAGACCATGTAGTTGTGTCCTCGGCTATTCGGAAGTCCTCGGTATCCGGCTGATCATGAGACGACGGGTGATTTTGATTTTCAATTTCCTCGTAGTTGCTTTGCAATTGGCTGAAACGTTCGATTCAATTTCATCCCCATCCGGTTTTTATTACCGTCTCCAACATTGACAGATGCAGTTTCAAATGAAAGATTAAACTGAGACTACCGCGATTAAAAAAAAAACTTTTTTCATTACTTTTCATTCAAGCTTATACGCCGTAAAAAATAATAAATTGACATTGTTTTTTTATCTTGTAATAAAAAAAAGCAATTTCAATAGTTTACTGACAAATAGTTTTTCGTTGGAGGACGATAAACTGTTGTTAAAATGGCTTAAACACATTTCATAACGACAATTGAAGTTGCGTAATTGAATCGCAATTTCCTGACAAATAGCTCACTATACTCCAAGGAATACAGTCGTTTATTAATTGAAGATTTTCGTTCGCTTGATATGAGAGGAATTTCATCTTTTTTATTCAACTATTTTTTGAATCAATCTTTGATTATATCATGAACGTGAACTAATATCTTTTTACATAATATATTATATTATATATTATAAATACAATATTAAATGAAAAAGATGGTTGGATATAAATTTTTTTTATTAAATATAAACATCCGTAGCAATGAAGTAAAGATTAATGTATGACAAGGTAAAACCGTGCGTTTTAAAGTTTTAATGCCACATGTTTGATCCTTTGATTTATATGATATTTCTCGTGCAGATATAATCAAAAGCGAGTGGCAATATATTACGTCAGTTGTTGTACACATGTGTTCGTGATTTTGACTGCTTTAATGGGACATCTACATCAGCGTGGAATTAATTGAAAAAAATTGGTCGATGATTCAATTACTTTAAAAAATAGTGGAATTTAAGCTTTAACTTATTTATTAGAATTGACTAGATTATTTAACAGTTGTATAAATGTTTAAACTATTATATAAGTTTAAAAAGAATATGCAATTTTTACATTTTGCTGCTATTGAGCATACGCAAATTTGACAAATAACACTTTTTCAACAACTTTTTTATTGTGCATTAAAAATTTGCAAAAGTTAAAATTGTCATGAAAAATTGTCACAGATAAATTTTCCTCTAATCTATCATTAAAATATTTATTTTGAAGATAACGTGACTCACAATTAGTACCCTAGTAGACAAAATATATGTTAGTATATTGACAATATATTGAAAATTAATAAAGATATATCGGCTCATGTTATAATTGTAATAAATTGCCAACATAGAGAAATTCAAAATATTTAATCAATATATATTGATAATAAACTATTAACGTATAAAGAATATATTTCCAATATACCAATTGGCGAATAATAAACTCACAATGCATTAATGCTATATTTTTCGTTTCACTATGGATCACTGCAAAATTCATCTTGAAATGCAACCTATTCGTCGCAAACTTGCTTCCCACTGTCGCATTAACAATTGAAGCATTGCGACACCATGCGTTTGCAAAGCGGCTCGCATACCTGCCGCTCAACTGGATACTCACTTGTTATTGAGTCCGTATTGCGGGGGTGCGGGAATCACGGCATCTTTGAGCCGCATCGCGTCCGTTCGTCTGAAAGTATAACATCGATGGCCCGATTAGTTTTCAATCCAACAAGCTTTACGAGAATGCAGTTTGGGGGTGGGGGCGCTGCGAAGGCGCGATTCGTTGATTAACATTCGCGGCTGTTGGTCCCGCGAAAAAGACCCGGTCCAGGCGACGGAAAGTGCGGACAAACGAGGCTCACTTCATTGTCCTCGAGCGCAGCGGAGCGTCCACCATGTTGAAGTCGCGCGCACGGTTTGCTCCGTAGTTTATCGACTCACAACCAACACCCTCGCTCGCCGTCAGCCACCCCTCCCCTGCATTCTCGCCACCCTCGATTCACTTTTCATCGCGCCCGCGGCGCGTTCAACTGACTCGACGCAATCGTGATGGCCCTTGCTTGCTTGTACTGGCATTTTATCTCCTTTTATGGCGTTTTTCAGGGCTTGTGAAACGGCGCCGAGGGGAACAATGGATGAAAAATGAAGCTTTTGTGGGAACGAGGAAGGAAGTTGAGGCTTAAACTTGTATGTTTAAACGGTGAAACGTTTGGAATAGAAATAATTAAGGGTTGTGTTGATTTTGGTAGATACTGGTAGAATTTGGTAGAGTTCAGTAAAGTAGGAAGAGAATTTTAGAATTTTATTGAAACGTGGAATCTAAGGGGCAGTGGTATCACAATTGTCACTATTATTAAAAGAATGAGATTTTGAATTGAATTTGACCCCTACTTTCAAATTTGCAAAAAAGAACCATAATTCCTAATTATGCAATGAAAAGCCCTTATTCCCGAATTGGTGATGAAAAACCTCTACTCCAAAATTTGCATCGAAAAACCTTTATTAAAAGAACTTTCATTCCCAAATTGATAGTGAAGAACTCCAATTTCCAAATTGATGATGAAGAATTCCAATTTCCTAATTTGTAATAAAAAAAAGATCTATTCACAAATCAGCAATAAAAAATCCTCATTATTTCTTCTTCTTTAAATTGGAAATGGAGGTTTTTCATTATAAGCCAAAAACTGGGAGCTACCTTGATAAAACAATCCGATTGAATCTTATTAAACGATACAAAGTACGGATTTGTGAATACTCTATAAATCCAAACCATTTGAATAAGATTGAATAAAATTTAATCCGACTTTTCACTAGGTTTTTCTTATCGCTTCCTTTCGCTATTTACTGCTAATTAATCATTCAGTTTATTTAATGCAAAAAAAAATTTACAGATTCATCTGAAACCCCTTTACACTTTTCTTCTTTCCCTAACTTTGACAAAGATTCACTCGAACACACCCTGGAACTGTGATTGTCGTCAACATGTTTTGATTCTTAACGTGTCTCTTGACTTCGACAAAAGGGTGCCCCACCTGGTACCCCTCGAACGAATTCATTTTTGCAACGCCAAGCTCCCTTGCGGAAACGAGGCGTGCAAGCGAAGATATTTCGACCAGGCCACTCGTAGAGCTTCCCGTTCCAACGAGGGGAGGCTTTGCAGAAAATTCGTGACCCATGCTACAACGAAGAATGCTTCTGCAAATCGATACCGAAGACTACGACTGACGTCAGGAGCGTACGCGTATATAACAGATGAAGATGCTTACGAAGGCCAAGCGCGTGCGATTTGGGATAATGAGTGACGGAAGCTTCGTTATCAGGAGCCGCTGTTTTAGGGTTTCGCTTCAAAGGAGTAATAGCTTTAAGAGAGATCAGAAGACAATTTTCTGGGAGACTGTTGAAACTGGGCTAATAGTACGTCTGGAAAAATGAAAAGAAAGAATGTAATTACTTTATAAAAATGGAACGTTTAATTATTCTAACATTTAATTACTCTTATTAATGGTCCTAATCTTAATTGTCCAAAATTGTTGCTTTACTTCGTTTCAAGTAATAAAATGATTGTAAAATGTCTTCGAGCGCTTGGACTGTTACGTAAAGTTACACGTAGCCAGATTTGCTCTACCAACCGAGCCCTCCGGCCTACAAAATTGAATGCAATTTTTATGTACGCCTCTCGCACTCGAGGGTGCGAATTGTAGTGAGAAAATGGATTATCTGCGCAACGAGGGAGTCACTTCTCGTGTCTCGATTTCGATTTTACTGAAACAAGGTCACGATGAGAGAAATAGTAGTAACGAATAGTAACCAGAATTTTCCCAGTGATGTTATCGTGATATCGCTGAAACTGAAATAAAGTCTATGATTTATTAGTAATCGATTATCAATTATTGCTCAACGTTTTTCATAACTGTTACAAACAAAAAGTAATGAAATTCTAAACATTTTTAAACAAGGAAACAAAACTAAATCAACAAAGTTGAAAACTTGAACGCAAGCAAAGCGAAAGTAGTTGAACATAGTGAGAGCATTTTTTTCCGGTCTGTGGGCTTGGTCCCTCGCGCTCAAAGGTTTCGGATCAAGAACCCACGGAATTACGCGGAACCCACGTAAGTGACGACGCACCGAGACCGACCTGCACAACAATTCGTTATGCATTCTTAATCCTCAAAGCCGAAACCCAATTCCATTTCATGTTTCATTTGCTCAAGCATGTTTTTTTGAGCCATAATTTACACCATAGCTACCACATTATCAAAATAAGAAAAAAGTTTCAGTTTAAGGTATAAAAGGTGCATAATGAATTTAATCAATATATAAAATATATTTAAACGCGTTGCCGTGAAGAAAGTAGTTTTCTACACTAGTGAGGAAAGTGGTTACTTTTTCCTTAAGTGACGAGGTCATACATATGGAAAGTAATTACTTTCTATGTTACTTTCGTATACTATACATATTACAGTATATATGCCACTTACTTAATACTTTTTTATATATATTGTATAATTGCGAATCATATCATGTTTTACTTGAATTAATTACACAGATTGAACAGAGGTTGAATTAAAAAGAAAAAGTAAAGGCCTATTTATCTTCGTACAATTCATAAAAAGCACACCGATCGATTCATTTATTGTTGAGATATAAAAGGACTTGGTTCGTAAAAGGTATTACGTGTGGATGGTCGAGCACTTCCAGGGTGAATCGTGGAGAAAATAGTTATTTGATTGCACGTACGTTCAATATATGTTTGCTTCCATTAACGATTTACTCGTCATGGCTCAATAGCAGTGCCAAGAATAATAACAAATGAGCGTGATTGAGAGAATTATGTTGATCTAATGTAAACTATTAGTAAGCAGATTCGTGGTATTGATTATTCAGTTTAGTAGACAAAATCTTGAGCGAATTACCAGTTGTCGATAATAAAGTTAACGTGAAAAAAAAAAAAACCCTTGAAATTGAAAATGAAGGAAAGTAATGCACGAGAGCCAAGCCGAACCGGCTCTCAAGTCTATTAAAATAGAATTTAATTGATTACCGAACGCCAACTCAATGTAATTTCCTCTGGTGTGGAATAAATTAAAAGTAATTTAATCGATTTTAAAGCAGCGCCGTTGATATGATCAAAATTTTCGTACGCTAAAGGAAATGTAACGCGAATAATTAATGTAATGAAAATGTGTATATGCGCGAGTGCGTACATAAGTATTTTGCAACACGTGTGCGAGAAGTACTGTTTTTCCAGGCGGAAAGGAATATTTCTTGTAACGTTTGAATAAAAAGTTCACTTTTCTTTGTTGCAGATACTTTTCTGACCTAGAATAGAAATTGTATTATTTCTACTTCAGGGCGGAAAAGACTAGTTTTTCATCCTAGAGCAGAAAAGTGTACTTTTTTATATCTTAGAACAGAAGAAAAGTAATTATTTATTTTAGAACAAAAAAGTAAGTAAAACCAACAACCCTTCAGCCTAGTAAACAGTACTCCCTTCTCACTTGTTATAAAATGTATCACGTACGAAAAATGACTCATGTTTTATCTATCCAAAATGGAAAATGTATTTCCTACCACTAGTGAGAAAAGTATTTACTTTTCCCTCTAGCATACAGGTAGAGGAGCATGACCACTCGTTTATAATTGCTAACTCTTATGCCATGTACTATTAATAATTTGAACATTTAAAACCTTGTAATATTTCTAACTCATACTTGTTTGTAAGTATGTTCATAATTTGCCATGATTGCATATGTATAATAACGATAGATAACCGCAAAGGTACCATGAAAAGTGGAAATGTGAAGAAAAAACAAATGGAAAAAGTAATACCTTACAACGCGCGAAAACTAATAAAACTAAGAAAACTGAAGGAAAAAATGGAGAAAGTGAGGTTTTAGGAGATGCGAAATCAATCGATTCGTCCTTACCCTTGCACGATCCTTGGCGACGACGTTCCAGGCGCCGAGCGTAGGCTTCGGCAAAGAGGTAGCGGCTTGCCGGACCTTCCCTGGTTATTGATCACCGGTCGCAGTGGAACAGGTCTCTTTTTGGTGTTCTTTTTTTCACCGTAAGACAGAATACACGAGCCACGCACGTAAGGGACTGCGACGATTTACGTCGGGCTTTCGTTGCTCTTGCGGCGGCACCCACCCTCTCGATACCGCTGCCAGGCGCATGCGTCTCGGGGTTATTCGCCCCTTGGTTATTGTTGCTGGAATTGTTGTCGAAATGAACGTGCCTGCAAGAGAAGAAGACGCTGGAGAACGCAATCAAAAGGGATAATGATAAAGATGGAAATGAAGAGGGCGGTTTTCATCGTCCTCGCTTTCATCTTTGCCCTCACCCTTGGACCCAGATTTTTCACGTGCAGTATGCAGTATACGCTTACGTAAGAGGACAAAAGGTGTATGCAATGGCGTGCTTTTGCCTCGGGCAGACGACCGAGTGAATGGCCTGGAAATAATCATGATGAGCGATTGCTTTATTTGACACTTGGCGATTGGCTTGCATGGAACGCTCGTTACATGGACAAAATTCGTCAGGCTGATTGTCATGTGAGGTGTGACTTCAGATCTGCGACTCTTTGACACTGAAATAAAGAATTAAAACATTAAATATTAGTAAAAATGTTGATTAGTTCATTGGATTGTCAATTGATACATGATATTGCAAAAATTTGCATAAATTTGTAATACACTTGCTTTTATCTATATTTTTTGGTATTTTACATTTTATTATGTTACAGATACGAATGCAGAATTTAACTCAATTTTTTAATCAAGCTATTAGTACCATGCGTTTAGTTGAAATATTGATTTTCAGGCAATATCCATAATTCATTCAAATTCCTTTTTAAATAAGCAAAAATAAAAAGAAAGCTGGCATCAATTAATTTCTCCACTTCCTCGTTAAAATTTCGATCGATCCAAACGTCAATCGACCTTCGGGTTTAAGGAAAATAATCAAAGAGTCGATAAAATACCTACGGAAGCGACGATAGCGCCACCACAGTAGCGCCATCTTCCGAGAGAGGCGCTTTAAAATCCAACCTCAGTTATGTTGACATTGTGTGTAAACAAAGATGTATTTTTACACGGCAGATCAATATTCGAGCATAATCAATGAATCGCGAGCTCGACCGTAACGCTTACTTGGCTGTAAATTTACATTCATTATCAGAACGATATAGCGCATATCACGCCCTTACACTTGTTTCCTCGTCATAATCTGGATCAACGACAACTTCTCTACCTCTGGCCACACCTGCCAAAAATTATTTCCAAAGTTAATTAATACTTTAAGTTATCAAAGCAGTCTTATATTGATCTCAATAGTGTTATATACAATTATTGCCATTTGTTGAATGAAGCTCGATTGTTGACATGGTAGTATGAATAACAGCCGTCAAAATTTCGCGTGAAATTTCAACCAAGGTAAATGACTTAAACCTCTAACATTGGATAAAGAAAAAAATTGTTTTATATATAAGTATATACAGTTTTACATAGTCTTAAAGAACGTGAAGTTTGATTGATCTAATAGAGATAATTTTGTTAACGTTACCAAGTGTCAGTTTGATTTCTTTATACATTTCAAACCGATTGTTTCTTTGTTGTTTTATTTATTTTATAATGATTTTGGTGCGATCCGTGGTATTTTAATAACATTGCTTTGCTTTTTTTACGACAGACATTATGGTGAGTTGACTGTGAAATCGTAATTGGTCAATTAAATTAATGGTCGTTTTTGTTTTAGATTCCTCTCACAGATATGTCTCGAAGAAAAGGATCGCAGAAAAACAAATTTGAAAACGTGGATTATGTCAGATTAACAGAAACTGATACTGGTTTTGTGGATTCCCAAGTACGTTTTATAATTCATAGTTTAAGAGTATTAATTATAATAATAGAAAGATAAAAAAAAATAAAAAGAAAAAAAGAAAAATGATGGACGAGCTGTCATACTTCCAGGTTAAATGTGAACTATTTTATTGATTTTTTAATTTAATTATTGAACTATGTTTTTTGCGTTTTTAACAAACAAAATTTTTTATGTTTAAATACATTTACATTGATGAAACATGCAAAAAATGCAATGTTCACAGAATTAAAAATTTAAACTTACAAATTTGCAGTTTTCAAATCCACCAGTCAAAATACCATGGAAGGCAATCACTTTGGCAGCCCTTTTATTTGTCGGCGGGACGATCATGCTTGTAATCGGCAGCTTAATCATAAGCGGCCACATTGATTCAAAGGCAAGTATCTCAGAGTTGCTTGACCGATTTGGCAGAAGTTTGTTTGCTGACCTGGAAAATTGTTGTAAACTGTAAGAATGTAAGAGCAAATTTAGCAGATATCGTCCTTCTTTTTTACTTAATCTCATATAAAATTACAACTTTTCAACAAAAATTATTAAATAATTAAAAATATAAAAAAGAAATGTACATGATATATTATATAATGTAATACATGTACAATAATATATCTTATATATGTATAATACATAATACAAAAAATGTTGACAGCACATTAAAAGTTCACCATTTTTCAGTACTCGGACCGCATGTGGCCCATAATCATATTAGGAATATTGATGTTCATACCGGGAGCATATCATGTCAGAGTCGCAGTTTTAGCGTACCGTGAAGTGCCTGGCTATTCTTTCGACGACATCCCGGAATTCGACTAATCCAAACCAGTCAGGGGAGGGGGTGATGGGAGAGAGGGCTGAAATCCTACTTTCAAAATGTAAAAAGTTATGCCACTTCACCGATGGCATTATTCAGCTTAAATGTATCTGTGATCGCCGTCAACCATTGTTAACTATTTTATATAATTATGATACAATCATTAATTACAATAATGATAACAGAATGACACTTATCTGAATACATTCCAGGTATAAGTCAGCACTTGCACAAAGGTGCTTTATGTGTCCCAAAATTCACTAAGAACACACAAAGTGTACAAAAGGAAACAAATTAAAAATTTCGAAAAGTCTGTATTCCCTATGTTATTTTTTATACAAAATAAGTATATATATATATTATTTTAATAGCAATAATCAATAATAAAAGTTACATAAAAACACAAATTAATAACAAAATTGTGATATGATTCAAGGACAAGAGTTTTAAATATAAAACAACTTAAATTAATACACTAAAGACGAAAAGTTCGAATAACAAAAATTTAACAGACTTACAACATTTTTTGACTGATACAGGGACATACTTCGAGACATATTTTACAAGTATTTTAATTAGAAAAACTGGTTCAAATTTCAAACTGTAATAAAATTAATATGTCAATGTTCTAATAGTTGATTAAAAAATTATAGATTCGTCAAAGGAATTAACTACACTACCGTACGTACGCACATTCTATAGTTGTGAATGCTTAAAATGTTATAACAATTGTCAAGAAGAATGACATTAATTGTTTGCCTGGCTTTTCATATACAAAACTAAAGATTTTTGTTGTAATCGTACACAACGATTCATGACAGAACTGGGTGCAATTTTCAGTGGCGGAGTAAATCGAGTAGACAGAACAGTCATCAGCCTTTTTTTCACAGTGGTCAATTCGTTCCAACGCGTGTATCGTGCTTTTGTTGGTGATGATACAGTGTCTAGAGCAAATCTTTTCGTTGATGGAACTATCTGTTGAATAATTTTATTATATTATTATACATACATGCTGTACAAAAAGTCAATCAATTGATTAATTGAGTAATTAATCTACAATTAACTGACTTTTTATATAACACTAATTGTATTATTTGTAAAATAATATTATACAAATTGTTGTTGTTTTATGGTGAACATTTTAAATTTGTTTAAACATTAAATATTTTCATTTACAAAAACCTGTAAGTACGTATTATTTTTTTTTTCAACTTTTATTAAAGTTAATTCAAATTTCTGTTGTAGCTACTTTTCTAGCGTATATTAAAGATAATTAGAAAGCGTTCTTCAGTGTTTCTAAATTTCTAGAACAAAGAAAATCTATCTGTACATGTAAATACAAATCTTACTTGAAATTCAATAAAAATTTTTAATCTTTTGTTTGAGAGCTTATCCAAAATCTGTCCACACCCAAGTTCAACATTCAGCTCCTCTATTAAATCGGAAATCATCAGATATAATTCTTCTTCAGCTGAGTCGATTCGAGCAGTCAATACGATAAGTGGTTTGATTTTCTTGACCTGCAATAAAATTGTCATTAGTTATATTTAAATTTTGTTTATTGTTTCAATTCATTGTTTTTAGTTTAAATCATTTAAATTTATTTAATGATTAGCTATTCTTTTCTTGACGTTCTTTTTAATCAAGGAAATAAATTTAAAATTTATGGAATGTATTGATTACCTTCAAACTACTGTAGATACCACGTCTTACGGCGTAATTAAAAAATATTTTACCCAATTCGATATCCTTGCGGGTCAGCAAGATGACTATAAGTCTTATTACAGGCACTTGTGGGAAAATGTTGAATTTGATAATGTGCCACGAAAGTTTCGTAAGAATGTCTACATTCTTTTGTTTAATCAATTTTGGAACTAAACGATCAACGAAGGTTGTTACGTCTGTAAAATATTAATTTATACTGTTAAAGTATAAATATGTACAGTGAAATTCCGCCTAGTTAACTTCCGTCTAGCTGACTATTCGCTTAGATAAGCAAATTTAATTCACCTAACAGACGCCTCTCCTCTCGTTTTGTATCTCCAATTTTATATACATAATTTTGCCCAGCGCGAAATTAAAAATGTTGATTTGATTACGCATAATCACCAAAAACCAGTGACATCATCTCTGTTAGTCAGGCGAGATTCTACTGTATATCAATTATTGGGTTGAAGAAGGTATCAAATTAAATTTAATGATGAGAAATTATATTTAAAAATCTTAATCAACACCTTTTTCAATTAAGTCATCAATACATGACAAATAAAAGCAGACAAATTTAGTGAATACAATCAATATACTAATTAAGTAAAACATTTTATTACTAAAATCATTCAAAATGGTACTATAATAGTATACTAACTATATGTGACAAGAGAATATCAAGCATTGCACTTTTTTTGTAATATCAATTTTGCTCAGAGTCTGTACCAAATTAGTATAAGCGTTTGACAAATGCAGATGTAATCGAACTTGAAAATCGAATATGCGGCGTGACTTATTTCTGCTTTTGCAACAATTTTATCTCAAATTTGTGTATAAACTCCAAACAAAATAGGATTAAATAATAAAGTGGTGAAAATGTTTTGATAAACTTATACTATATGAAATCATGGTCTACTAAATTCGTAAAGCTTTACTTTATAAATTTTTCTGACTTTTTCCATGCATGTAATATATAAAAACGAACATACCAACTGGTTGCCAAGCGCTGATTTGATCAATCACTATCAATTCAAACAAAGCAAAAGCCATTTCACTATTTGCATTGACGAGCGACAACAGCAACACTTCTAATACTGAAATACGAAATTTTTCGTCATCTGGCTGACTTGGAACTAACCACCTTTTCCTGTTACGAAATATGATCCGAGTACCTGAAAAAAAAAAAAAAAAAAAAAAAAAAAAAAAAAAAAAAAAAAAAAAAATGGTCTCTTTTAACAACTTACGCCGCCAAAAAAAAAAAAAAAAAAAAAATCTGTGCAACAGAGTCAGTCACAAAAAAAAAACAACACCATCAACACAATATGAGCTCACATTCATTGATATGTCGAACTGTCACATGTAGTCTCAACCTACACTAGCTATGCTCCCTCAGTCTGTACACGCAGCTGCACACTTGACCGTGTTTCTATACATTGAGTT
>JABFOV010001814.1:0-22889 GCA_022817685.1 Aradophagus sp. ZL-2020 | reverse complement strand
TCTTTAAGCCGGACGAATTTATTGTTCTTTATTTTCGGAATTTCTCTTTGACGTGCAAGATAATTTGCTTTGAAGTCTGTATGACGTTTTGACAAGTGGCCTCTATCCGAATTCTGCTTTAAAATGAAGCAGTAAATTTGACTATGATATTGCTAAATTCATAACGGTTACTTTGAACATTCGTAATGATTATATTACCAAATGTTATTCTTGAATCACGTAAATTATTATTTTTATGCAGCGATTGGCAAGGCAAGTTTTATTTTACAAGCAAACATAAATATATTTTTTTAATTATACTGCAAATAATAATATGATACAAACTTACAAATTGCTTAAAGGTTAATATATTTTGGCCAAGTTTAATAAGTTTTATGAGATCCTTTCAAAGACGGATCTTTTGAGAAAATGCAAATCGACTTTTTCTTTATTTTGCTTGGTATATATTGTACTTTTTTGTTCGCTATTAGATTTTAATAACATATTTTTTATTGTACAATCACAAGCTTTATGCAGAAATATGAATTTCTAACACTTGACGAATTTACATTTTTCGGCAAAGTGATTTTATTGGGGGAAAAAAATTAAATTTTAATGCAACCTTTTCTGGCTGTATCGTTCTATTTATTCTAATTCCACGACAGTATAAAGACAGCCGGCGTAGCCATATTTTAGTCCCCGGTACAGTAGCTGTTTCGTGCGCGAGCTGACATACGGAAACATGAAATTCACAATGTCGCATTACGATTGCCATATTTCTCGCGTGAAAGAATGAAGTGATAATGCTTTTCTCGACGAATATCTAACGTACCACTTAGAAGGAGCAACATTTATTACCCGTTTGAACCTGGTGGAAGACAGAATTGAAAAGAAAAGGCAACGAAAGAAGAACGGCAAGTGCGATGGAATCACAAGAGGAAGAAGAAAAGGAAAAACCAGAACCGAAGAAGACGTTACTAAGTATCCCCTCACTTAGGATTTGCTTTCATATGAATTTGTACTGAATTAAGTGAGACATCTCGCGTCATGGCCTAAACTTTATTTTTACATTTGCCATATCACAATGAATAGCATATACACATGCACATAAAAAATTGTATATACGTGTAAAATCGTTCAAGTCACTAATATCTTTGCCAAACATTTTGTGTCACCTATATAGACCATTCATCTTGAACTGACTTTCTAACTGACGTTAACTGAAGTATCAAAAGGAAATGGTTGAGCTGCCAAGACAATAGAATGCGAAGATCAACGATAAGCAGCGAAAAAAAAAAAAAAAAAAAAAATCGGAGCGCAAAGTTTGGCGGGGCCGATAACGGTTTAGAGACGACGGGTGGAATAATTAAGCGGCGATAAAGTAAACAAAGCGGAAGCAAGAGGTCTAATTAAATGATAAACCGCAGGAGCGTCGAGGCAGTTGTAAAGCTATTAGGGCGCCGGTTGCCGGCACGAAAGAGCATTGCTGGGGCAGTGCGCCGTGACAATCCGGTTGCTAATAACCTCTGCGAACCGTCGCTAATTGTCGAGGATGGTGTTCTCTTCGACCTCGATCCCCGTCGTCAAGTGTCAATGCCTGCGTTCCTTGGATCACGCACGGCTGGCTTGGCATAAAGAGAACTAGACAATCCCGCAGCCTCGACTATGTATCCCGTCATGTTGTACGCCGTGGCAAGTGATTTATACGATTCGCGAACAAGCGAATCTACATCGCCAACAATTCGCCGTCCCTTCCCCACCGTCCTTCCGCTTACCCCCGCTTCCACCCTTGTATCGCGTTGGTCGGAAAACAGCGAGAGCATGGAAATCCGCGGCAGCCAATTCACTTGATATTTGATACTTGAAAAATGAATGCCAATGAAAAGTCCGGCATAAAAGAGGAGAAAAATGGTCCGATGCCGGGCGCGGCTGTGCTGTTGTTCGAGAGGAAAAACGAGGCGTCCGACGATTTTCGATAAATATACGCTCGAGTGGAGAGCTGGTCTAACGATGGTTTTCGAATGTGTTGCTTTTATGATAATAAAATGGAATGGAATGTTGGAAAGATGTTGCTACTGTAAAAGTGAGTTGCGAGTTTTGAAATTGATTGGTAAATAACTTAATATCAGATGTTTGGGTTTAAAAATGATGTGAATACATCGAGAAAGGTATTTCATATAATTTTGAGATGAAATTCGGCAGTAGTATATAGTAGAGCATTGAATTAGTAGAGTAGTAAAGTAACTAACTGCTAAACTTGAGTACCAGAGTTGAATTTCTTTAAAAAATATATAATATAAATAATCTCAATGTAAATTTTTCCTTTACATTCGTTGGTTTCTAATTGTGACTTTCATAAAGTTGCGATTGCTACATTGATATTTCATCTCATTTTCTGCTCGTTACACGTAAACGTAACATTACGGATCGTATTCATCAAGCAGAAATCAAAAGATCATAATACCGGTTGCTTTAGATTTCCGGCAGCGGAATAATCGTAGCCGCACATATTTTCATTCTATAATATCAGTCGTAACTAAATTTCAAAGCTTCATTAATGACCATTATTACATTCTGGTAACCTAATCGTGGCTTCCGTTGAATTTCGATATTTCATTATTAGTTCCTACTAAAATTTCGTTATATAAATGTACGAAAGTCACACGATTATTCGTATTCAAATGCTAATATATTTTTTCGACAGTATTCAGATTTGAGTGTTTTTCTTTCTTTGAAGAGTGAACAAGTCCATTCAACTACAATTATCGACGCAAAGATCGATCCACGATATCTGAAAGTTAGCGCAATTCCGTTCAATTTATAAAGGCGTGACAATGACATCTTACTCTAGTTAACGAGTTGCGTCGTAATTCCGACGAAATAGACGCGCGGTGAAAAAGCCCGGCGCTCTCGACAATGGAAATTTATTCGTGCAATAAAATAATATCCGCACTTTATATGCCGTGGCGCGACGATTAATTCTGAAAATAGACCGCCGCCGTGCTTATTTTTCACCGGGCGTTTCACTTTTATAATAAACTAATGTAGTCAATGGTAACCGCGCCGGCTCCGGGCCGGCATATGTTATCGTATGTGCGGTCGCAAGTTACGGGTTAAAATTGCGCGATAGAAAATTAATGTAAACGCCCCTGTCCTGTCCTTTCCCCTACTTTACGTCCCGCGTTTTACGTTTACGTAAAACGCGGGACACACAAGGTTGCGTTTAAAACGCGGCCTCGCACAATGCGAGCGATATAAATTTGCGCGAAATGCGGCCGACATAAATTAGGACCAAATCCGGTCGATTAAGCATTGCACAAAGTCGGTTAATCAGACCCACGAAAGTGGAAATAAAATATATTTCAGGCGCTGCCAAATCGAGCGGACTCGCTCGTTGAAAGATCGGCCGAGCGACTTTTTGCCGACTTTTCGACCGGGAAAAATGAAACATTTAAATCATCGGGGTATTTATCAATTCGCGACATAAATATTCGGACAAAGGGACTTGCTTTTTGTCGCGAGAGGAAGTCGTTTTCAATGGGGAGAATAAATCGGAAGAAAATTTATTGCATTCAAACGAATAATGAGAATCGCGATGCAAGGTTATTTCCTTTCCCCCCCCCCCCCTTTTTCATTTTTATAAATAAAAAACATTCTTATCAAATGATGCGAAATTCAGTGGAATGCAATAAAAAATTATCGCGAAATTGTTGGTAGTATTTTATTGTGCGAATATCTTTCAACTTGCAACGGAGTCCGTCGGGAAATTTTCGGCGGGGGAAAATATATGCGAACTTTTTTTTTCGCGATCCTCTTCATTACGACGCGTCACGAATGAGCGATTTATGGAAGATCACGAGCACGCTGTGTTGTCGAAAGAAAAGACCCGGCGGGGAATAACTTGCTCGGTTTCGCAACTTCGGCGCGAGAATTCGAGCTTGCGCTTGAAAGAAATTTTAAAGTAAGGAATATATTCGTTCTTACTGTCAAATTATCGGGTGAAAGTGTGATGCAGGAAATAAAATTTGATTATAATTATAGAGGTGAATTAATTTATATGATATACTGAGAAAAAGCTTTATCCGAATTAACTTATTCGTTAAATGAATATATTTCCCTCAACCATCAGTATATTCCTTCGATATTTCAAGAATTAAAGTCACGAAGGTAAATATAGGGTATATTCCTTCAAATCGTGTGTGATTAAAATAAAAGTAAAATGAATTCCTCCTACAAATTTTTAAAAGAAATTGGTGATAAAGAACAACATATTTATAATAAGAGATGAGTACCTTTGAAATAAAAATAGAGAATCAAAACAGTAAACATGAAGTTTTGACCAAGATAATAGAAATTCATACTTCTTTGTTCATTTACAACGTTAATATTTTATGTCTCTATTTGTATTTTAAAGGTTTCAAAAGTTAATTATGTTGATATTTATCTGACACGTTTTACCGAAAGAATCTGCGTTATCTTTATGCAAATTTTGGAAGAACGCATCTTTTTTCCACGTACTATTTTCACAAATCACTACAAAAAAAGCGTAAATGTTATTTTTTTCCCCAATGATTTCCCAAATAAATCATCTTTACATCATCTCATAAATTTTCCATAAAATTTAGCCATCACCAATCTACAGTCTTATAAATATTTCCTTTCAATTCATCTGGAAATCGCATTGTAAATAGTCCCATAAATGATCCACAAACAATGCGATGAGAAATTCATTTGAAAATTCCATAAACATTTCCTCAAACTCATTTCTTCAAACCGCTTCATCAATCATTTCGCTGACAAGTCCATCAACAATTCCGCACAACTGTTTCGTAAATGGTCCCTTAAAATGGTCTCCGGAAATAACCGGCATGTATCAGTATTTACTTTTAGGTAGATTTATTATCACGAATTGTAGCTTAGTGCCGGAATTTCGCCCCCTCCCCCCTATTATTACAGCTTAACAAACTGAAAATTAAATACCGCGCGATTCAATGCAACAAAACAAATTGTATTGTTTCGTATTCGGATGTGAAATTTATAAGCGCCCCGTGTCGTTGTCTCTTGTTTGTCGCAGCAAACTGGGGTAGCAAACGGTGCGATGCACATACGAACGGCATGAATTATCGAATTCTTATGGTGAGGTTTTGAACACGCGGCAAGAAAAGAGCCGGCAATCGCCGCCATTCGAGCCTCGCAGTTTCGTGCATCAAAAATCGATTTTGATTTAAGGCTCGCGCGTAAGTTTATAGGATGCTCATATGCGTCACTCAATGAAATATGTAGTATACTTCAAGTGGTTGCACGTTTGAGGGAAATATAATGTACATTTATTGAGCGATGTTCTGCCGCTTGCCGAGCGAGAGGAGACAGATTTCATGCGCATATATTGGAATAAAGGCTTTCGAGGACACGCGAATCGCGTTCAAAAAGTTGAAAAGACGTTTATATCCACTTTATCTCGATATGTACGGATTTAATACGACCCTTTTTTCATGGAACACCGAGAGTCAGTTGCGGAGTAAATTTATAATCCGCAATATAAAATGACGTTTCTTTATTTATGAGATTATCTCGGTGTCAGTTGTATTTATGGGACGCATGAAATATACGTCCTTGTATTTTAGAGGATTTTTGTATTGTGATGTTGTATTTGGGTTTTGCGTTCGTATCCGAGTTTTTCGGAAAATTTTAACTGTACGGTGAAAATTTTCAGTTGAATTTAACATTCATGTAAATTTTACACGAAAACATTCATTTCGACGCATGTTTCGACATTTCAGTTGCAGTTAATCAGTATCAATATCAATTGGCGCCGTTTGCATATACAGAACCCCAATTGATGTTTATGTTAGTGTAATTTTTTGAGATTGACATTTGGCACAATATTGATTGGTTGAAGTTGAATTGTAAAGGAAATAAAATTTTTTATCAGTGTTTCGAAATGAATATCTACACCAGTGAAACGGAGATATCTCGGTAAGCTAAACAAATTCATTCTAAAAGTTTCATAATTAATTTGTTTGTAGGAAAACGCAGTATATTTCTATTGTATTTTTGATGAATGCTTATTTTACACTTTGCTTTTAATGTGACGTTTATTCGTTGAGCTTTTGACTACGAGTTTTTTCACGTACATGTTGAAAACAATATATAAAGGAAATAACTTTTATTTCAAATTAATTTCCTGTATGAAGTTAGTTTTCAATGTAATATTTGTGCGTTTTGTTTTCTTTTTTTATTGTACATGTGTTTCTAAAGGGTCGTTGCTTTTATAGCTAAACGTTCAGTTGCGAAAAACGCGGTAAGAAACATTTCGAAAAGAAAGATCGGGATAACTATTGAAAAAGTAAACTTGGTGACTAGTTTTGTTGAGACCATTTAAATGTGAAACTTGGTTAAAAATCAGGCAAAGTTGCGCACTAATTCATTTTGTACTTTGAACGTACAAATCTGAAAATTGAAGTAAAACGAAATTTAACTTTTACATGAAACGCCGAGACAGCGAAGTTTGTGTTTGTGTGTGCGTGCGTGTGAGGCTACACTAACGAACATTTAGCTTAAATACACGCAAGAGCGTGCAAACAAATGAAAAGAAAAAAAGGATGTATAAAAAAGAAAGAGAACGTTCGGTAACGAGAAAAATTCGGCTGCCATTCGTGATTCAATCAATTATTCGACGCTGGCGAATATTTGATGTATCTAGGCAAAATGTTTCATCGCTGCGATAAAGTGTTTAATTTTGTTCGCGTTTTGAAGGACTTTTAAATTTCAATTGCGGGCTTTTATTGTTTCCGGTATAATCACTCGAAGCGATTGTTAACGCGGGCTGTTACGTAAATTGCAATTTCTCGTATATATTTGTACGTGCAGTTGTCAGCTTTTTCAACTTAGTGTGACAAATGTTGAAGTAGCAGTCATCTCAATTTTGTCCCAGTAAAAAAACGCATCAGATTTAAAGCAAATTTCAAATGTGCCTTAAACATTTTAAATTTTAAATAAATGTTAAATTTTACAGGTAAGAAATTAAAAATTACGCGTGTGTTAACATATTTTTACTTTTAATTATGTTTAATTATAGTCATCATTAGTATCATTCAGCATTTTTATTAAAACATTTTTGAAAAAAACTGAGACTAGTGACGTTCGCATCTTTTTCCTTTCGTCATTATTTCTTCTAAAGATAGTACAAACTTTACATTTTCGTAAGATTTCCCAATATCACTGAGATATGAATCTACTTTTCGTCCTTGGTACTTTATCATTTATTCTCCCGCGCTTGTCTACACAAATTTACGATACATTTCATTGTCAATTTTCCCCGTGAATTTTTTTTACGATCGTTTTACCGTAATTTCGGCAATAAAACGATCGTAAAATTTGAAAATGACAATACTACTTAAGCCGAGCCACGACACTTGTTCTCTTGAAGCCTGTCCCTGCCTAGCGCAATTTTCATAAATCTTCAAAATGATCCTATTCGAGAAAAAAAGTCCCGACGACGAACCTTCATAAAGAATCGTCCTTTATCTACTTGTTTCCACTGAAAAGCGTGGTCGAAAAACAAAATATACATTTGCATACGCGAAGTGGGGCCGAATGGCCGAAAAATGTGCGCCAATTCGTGCTCCCAGTCGCCGTTTCGCCGCGACTTTTACACCGCGCGCGCGGTCCACCTTTTTCCCTCCTTTTTTACGTGGCGTGAATTTTACGACGCTCGATCTTTCCTCGCTGAAAATCTTCGTCCCTGTTTCTGCCCGCAAGCTCTTTTTCTCCCGCCTCTTTATTCTGGCTGTTAGTTTGTAATAAAAGAAGGAACAACATTGAAGGAAGGAGAGAATAAACGTATAGAGAAAAGAGAAGGAGAAAAAAAATAAAGGAGAAGGAAAATAAAGGGAACGGGAAATCGCGGACTTGCACAAGCGTAGCCACAGTTAGTTTCAATGGAATAGTTACTCTGGCCGAAGCATTTTCCCAACTGTGAAAACGTGCTTGATATGACTCAATGTTTTGTTCCTTTACCTGACGCCAAGGAGCTTTTCCTACAGTCCTCGCAAAATGCTTCGTGTAGCATACCATCGGTGATTAGAAATCCCTGAAAATTATTTCTTTTGAGTTTGACTTTCTTAAGCGCAAGAAACATTGTACATTGTATAATTTATGAAAAAGAAGTTCGAAGAAAGTATATTGTTTAAAGATATGTAAAAAATGTTTGTCATTTCGTGAATGAATTTAATAAAAACATTATTATTAGATACGTTAATAATTTAAATAATAATAATAATAATAATAATAATAATAATAATAATAATAATAATAATAAATAGAGAATCATGATAAATCTATAATAAATCTGGAAATGATTTTTTCTAATAATAGAAATATTAAAATATTAAAAAAAGATTTTTTTTAATACATTTTTTAATTCATTGTGAAGTTGTTTCAAGTTTCATCAAGTCAAATTTATGAGAAAATTAACTGCACTTCTAAAGTTTGGTCAAAAAAATACAAAATTCAACGGCTTGTTTTTGCCTAAACAGAAGAAAAACTTGCGAAGTTGGTTGAGGTTTGTGACCGAGAATAATTTACCGTGGCGATAACGGAGACACAAATTAATTTAAATGGAAAGCGCACATTAACATTAACACAAATATTGTTTTTGAAGTTATGATTTTCGTGCGTTGCGAGCGGAAGCGTAACTTAATTTAATCCCGCGTCGGACGAGCTCGCAAGTTGAAACTTTAAATTTTAACGGCTTACGTAGTCCTTGAAACGGTCGGTATAATTGTCTTAAATTGTTTTTAGTTTGAAATTTGAAATCGCCTCGGCGAAAAATTTTTAATCCGAAAACATTTTCAGCTATGATATATTAGTTCAACCGAGCTGAGTGCATTAGCTAGTCTTTTAATGTTCAATTTCTGGAATTTCCGGAATTGTTGACAAATCACTTGCCAGGAAATTTTATTATTTTGTAAATACAGTTAACATTATGCGAGATAATAAAGTCGAAATGGTCGCGAAAAATAACGGGCTGATAATGACGAGCGAGTTTTCACGACCGTAAAGTAGAAAGTGCGCGGCAATAATGCGACGAATATGATGAATTGTTACAGAATTTGTTAATCTATTGCCGCTGAAATGTTTCTCACTCGTCCACGACCCATTCATTTTAATTTTCAAATTGAGTGTTATTCATAGCAGTCTTTTTGTGAGCTTCTTCTTTTTGAATATTAATTTCCAGTAAATGAAAATATTTTTATGGCACTCTGACTCGGGTGTTTGTTTATTCGGCAATTGAAACGTATAATTTTTAATTACAGTGACTTGTGTCGAATAAATTATTGCTAATTGAAATTTAAATTGTTATAAATTACTGTCAGTTGAATTTTGATTATACTTTATCATTTTGTGTGTGTATTTTTGATGTGAACACATAAATCTCATAAGAGTGTCGAGCGAATAGTTGAGCATGACTACTAGTTTGACTCGAAATTGTTGGTTATGTACTTTAGAATATTTAATAGTAAAATCATAACTTTCAGTAATTAAATAATTTTCACACATGAAAAAGTTCCCATAATATTTACTACATTTGTGTGGTTATGTTATTTTACCCATCGTAGAAGAGGACGAAAATGGAACAATATACTATATACTTCTCAGATTGTGAAGTCGCTCTTATGCTACGCCCTCGAACTTTTTTTACAGCTCTATGGTAAACGTTTCTATAGTCGCGTCATGATTATTTATACTACGATAACATTTTGAAAGTTAAAATTATACTTAAAATAAACATAATTTTTTAGTAGAATACATAAATACAAAGAAAACAAAATACCTGTATCAACAAAAAAATCACTTTCAACATTTTTTTATTTTAAATGACAATTGAAATCTCGTTTGGAATTCAAGACTGGATGTTACCGAAAATGACAACACTTTTGGCAACCAGAAACAAAAACAAAAAACAAACGAAGAAAAAAATTAAAATGCTAATCGTTAAGCCAGCCGTGTTCAAGTCGGCGTCCAGCGTAATGAAAAAGCGTAACGCGGACGGCGTGTCATTAATTAAACCCAATTTCACTTTGTTTCGGGGGCCAACGTGACAAATTTCCGTAATTCCGGAGCCGCGTATAATACGATCCCAAACAAATGACTCGTAACTCCAAACAAGACGCGCAATTTGATGGGTTATAATGCGGCAGATAATACTCGGCAAACGTATCGGCTTGGTTCGCCCGCCAAACGGAAACATTACGGCGTAAACGGCGATACCACCATGGGGCTTAATCGAGGCCGGGTTACAATGCCGCGGTATCATACCCGGCCCGCTTCCGGCACTCCCGACTCACTTCCGACCGTGCTTTTCATCTCAAAAGCGAGCTAGTTTTAAGCGAGTTTTAATCAAGATCCGCCATTCGCATTACCGCCGTTGTTGTTGTTTGTCTCAAACGCCTCCATTTCCGCCCGCGAAGACTCTGCCACGGTTAGGTACAGGTGTCTTGTAAATTAAGACGCCAAGACACACGGCGAGGCAATTTGCGAACGCTACGGCTGTCTTGAAAATTAAAACATTTGACATTTATGCCGAAAGCAATGATTGCGAGGAGTTTATTTCAAGTTTGGTTTGATCATAGACGTTTGTTTTTCTGCAAAAAGAAATCTCTAAAAACTAGTTGAATGAATGAAAAAGATATTAACTGCCGAAAGGGAAATATTAAATCAATAACAGCAGTTGTTGATATGTGCTAAAGAAATTTTTGTTTTAGAAAAAATATTGCATCATTTTTATCGAAACCTTTTTTCAAATTACAAAAATTTATAATTTGCTAGACGTTCATGAGTTGTAGTTAAACTTTATTGATTTTTGTTTATTCTAATGTTTTTGTGTGAATTTAATTTTTCTGGGTATATTATATTTAGGGATTCATTTTCTCGTACAAAACATCTCTTTTTAACTCATTGTGGAAATTTATAAAATTGAGTCAAATTTAACATAATGGGGATGCCGGGCAATTTAACGTAATTTTACGTAAAATTTAACATAATATTCCGCTGTATTTCATTGAAAATTCCAGCCATTCATTTGCTTAGGAATATAAAACCTTGCTTTATTTAATATTTCAAAGTCGACTTTGCATTAATCTATGAATTATTCAGTAATCTCAGAATTAGAGAAATTCAGCTAAACAGGTAGTTTTGAAATGCATCTAAGATTCAATTAACCTAACCTAATCCTTTTCGTTTACAAACGTTTGCATCACTTAGTAAAGTCTATTAAATTTAATGTAATCAAGGTGGCGACAGACCTGGCAAACCTGTAAAACTGGGAAATGTCAGGGAATTTTTTTCGACCGGGAAAAATATTTGTGACATCAAATTTTAGTCAAATAATAGCCGACAAAACATGTTACTGTTAACATAGATATAATCTGTTATGTTATATTGGAAAAATAATGAACAAAAATTATTATAAATACCTGTATTTTGTTTAAGTCATATTGTTTTTTAATTGACAATCGACTTATATACATAAAAGTAGTAAAATACGTTTATTATACATTAATAAGGTTTTTATATATGAAAGACTGATGTCAGGGAATTCTTTTCTCAACGTTTTGTCACCACCCTGGTAATACTTCAGATTTTTTTTTCTTACGGTATAACAATATAAAGTCAAAGTTTCATCTCAGAGTATAAATGCTTCATGGCACATGCGCATTATCGTTTTTGACACGTGATTGTCCCGGATCTCATGGATAAAACTTGTTTATATTTTGTTTTTGACAAAAATGATTGAACAGATGTGCAAAATGAAGTTCTTTTACATTCAACTTCGCATATTTATACTTTTCTCCGACTCGTTAAATCTTTGCTCCGAAATACTTCACTTTCACTCCAAGTCTTAACACTGCGTAAGTTGCAACGTTCTAGACTCAAAATTAAGTAAATATTTCACTCCAATAAATCCCATTTCACTCTCGATTTTTAACTGTTTAAAACAGTTCTAGTTGGATTGCTGTCGCTTCATTGTTGGCAAGAATTTAACGATAAGAGAGAGGGGTGATTCTTGTCGTAAAAATGATCGCTGAAATTAAAAAAGTTCCTGTCTGAATTTGAAGCATGTTATACCGCTGTGAATTTATTACCGCGTAAACCAAAATCGTGCGTACGACTTGGAAAAAATACGTCGATTTTATCTGGACTCTTAGAAAATAAATTACAGGACTCAAATATTAAAATTCAATAGTAATAATTAAAGGTTAGCACATTTTACAACTAAATTGCATCTAAGAAATGTTTGAATATTAGAATACATCAATATTCCATATAAAAGTTATGAAATCTCGAATTTGTCCAGAATAGTTTAATTACAAACACGGCAAATTGTTATTTCAAGTTAAATAATTTATCAATAATAAATACTCAATCAGAATTCAACGGATGAGTTATATTTTGATTCAAACATGTTCTATTTCAGTCCCATTAAAACTTGAAATTCTAGAGTCATGATTTTTTTCTGAAAGTGATAAAATATTTTTTTATTTAATCATTATTCTCACGATGAATTCTCGAATCTACTCAACTTTGTGGAACTTATTTGCTTATCAGAGGTAAACCGAAAAACAGATTTGTCACTATTTATCATCAGCCATACTTTAATAACAAATTCTTCTTAGTACAATCGCCATTAACGAAGCACTTCCAATCGGTATAAGAAACAGTTGCCGAAACTTTGCATTATTCATTTCCGTTATTAGTTATCGCACTTGTCCGACTTCAGGCTTGTAAAAAGCGTGCCTTATTTTCGCTTGTAACGCCGTCTTGAATTAAGATACTTGTTTTGTAATCCGCGCGAGCATTCGCTTCCAATAATTCGTTTCGCGGAATTTGTCGAGATAACTGCCGTCGTCTTTTCTTACACGAATAAACTCGCAACTATCTTTGCGAATCGTGACCCCGCAGACGGGGATTGGTGCGCGAGGGGTTAATTTCATTCGCTAAAATTCAACGGCTGGCGGGGAGTGGGAGAAACGTATATTTACACGTGCGAACCATCGTGATCGTTGGCATGATTGTTCTTGTGACTTGCTCGGTTGCGCATTTTACAATGACCGCAAACGCCCTTATCTCGAAGTGTATGTAGTAGAGGAAAAATTGAATATGGTTTTGCTGTATAAATTTGACGCTTGTTTGCCTTTAACGAGGAATTTATGCGGATCGCGGTTTTGTTGTGAAAAGTGGAAAAGTGGCGGAAAAATTTCGTGAAAAAACTGCGAATTGTTTTCCTTTTTTTCTTGTAATTTTTGTTAAAAATGTTTGAGGGAATATGCAGTAAAAAATATGAAATGTGAAAATAAAAAAGCAATAAAAGAAAATATTCGTGGTTTTGTGGAATACATTCATTCATCAATATTATTTAAATTTTTGATAATGTATGAAAACAATACAATTACAAAGAAAGAATAAACATCAATTATTACGAATTGTACAACATTTGACAGTAAAATTCTAAATTTTTATTTTTATTTTTTTAATAAAAGTTTACAATACGCCAAAATAAATTCATTTCAAGACTTTTGCTTCAATCAATTAACAAGTAAACTTTCTTGCGACCACACATTTTATTGCAAAATTGTAGTATCATTAGCAAATCTTTTTAGTTTGAGTTGTTAAGTGCAGTCCGATCGATTGGTCGTGTCGACAAATCGACTAATAAAATCACCCGTATCAATGTGTTGACGTCGAACGCGATACTCGACGTTACGCGAAAAGTGGCACTCGAAATCCGCCGCGGCTGAAAATATTATGTTTAACAAGCAATCACTCGAGCGTTGTGAGCGCGCTCGTTTCGTTGATTCGGCAGATAGTTCGCGCGAAAAGACGCAAAATCCGTCCAAAAGCGTCTTTCGCCGGCGGTGTAAGCAGATTGCCGGCAAGTCGGCAAAAGAGTAAGACGCGTAAACTCATCGTAAATCCACTGGCAGATGTAGCAGCGACATAAATCGAGCGACGTCGCCGAGCGCCAATTTCTGCTTCTGCCTTCATTTCGTAATCGTTTGGAGAGCCAAGAGCAATTTCATCGACCAAATGGGACGATTCGCGTTTTTTTCAATATTACGATCTCTCCGTTCCTTGTTTTGTCGCGTATTCAGTAAAATTATTTTTACATTTTTATTCAAGTCCCACTTATTCCACGGTCGAAAAGAGATAGATAATTTTTAAAACGCGCATTATTCATAGCAAGCATTTAAATTTTCACGTATTTCTAAACTTCGTTTTTTGCTTCGTAAAACGTTTTTACCAGATTCTTTTTACATTTTTTGTTCGTTGCTTTGTTTATAGAACTTGAAAGCTCAGAAAGTTTTTTAGTACAAAGACGTGCTTGAAGTTCTTCCATTACGTTGTTTACAATGGAATTCATAATTTTACTCAATAACAAACTATATAATAACAGGTTTAGAAGGTTTAGCGGTTTAAAACTCATTAAGATGAGAGATTTCGCGTCCTAAAATGAATCTGTTCTTGTTCCAATTACATTTTTTCACCGTGTCAGTAATAAGTCGATTTTTCTCCATCACTTATCCGCGATTTCTGTGCAAGTTCCCCGCGCCATAAGCTGTAAACGCCAAGTCGGTGTCGACTCAGTACCACCCTAAAAGTACCGGATGCCAGTTAAACGTCCACAAGCGCTCGCCATTCGCATTTGCGTTCTTTTGTTTGCAGCCAAGAGTGAGTACCCTTTTCCTTGCTACTTGTGCGCCGTTTGTCCGTGCGTGCTGTTCCGTGCAATCACCTGCCGCTGTCCCTTCAACCGTCTCGTGGCCAGAAAAAGTCATACATTTTTCCTGCAAGGAATGCGGCGAACACGCTACATAATATACATCTTATCTTTTATCGTTTATCAATATTATTAATTAATTCAAATTAAATTAATTAATTATCGAACATTATCCGAAATAATTTGCAGGAAGTTTGCAACGTTCGGCATTTAGATTAAATTCTCAGCATTCAGTATCAATCAGGGATGTGGAACGTATTCATTTGATTATGAAGAATAAGGTTTCAGTATTAAATGCACTGTAAACATGTATGCTTAAGCATTGATTTTAAATGCGCAGCATGTTTATATGATTGAAAATCCAACGAATTCAAAATTAGAATAGTTTTGTCGTGACATTTAAATCAATGCAAAATGTCTTTTCATTGATTCAATTTGTAATTAGTAAAAATAAAACATAGTCGTTTTTTTCATTTTTTAGTTTTCATTTTTTTAGAATCAATACGCGCGCTTCGCGCGTGCGAAATTTCAGTTCTAAAATATAAAAAACATTCATTTGAAATTTTCTTAGATTCACCTACTTTTAACAATTTTTATTTATTTATTTTATAATTTATTTATGAAATATATTTTATAATTAAATTAAAAAATATTGTATTTCAAAATTACGTCAAACAATAATAATAATATATTTATAAATCCTTATGAAATTTTATAACTTTTAATATTTATAATTTTTTTTTATATATAAAAAGTTCTTAGAAATTTCATATTACCTTTTCAATTTATGAAAGCAATTAGTATTATTCAATATAAAACATTACAAATCATTTTTTAAATTATCTATAATCTCAACTACTAATAATTAGAAATGTCAAAGACTGCAATGTCAGATGACATCTTCCTTTTTTTTTTATAATCAAATTTCCAATTTAAAATCTCGACCAATCACGTAACGAATAAAAAGGTTACACAACCAACTTCAAGATCATAACATCTACACTTTCTTTGAGGATAAACTGGTTATACTAACTTAGAGAACTATGATTAAAAACATTTCTCAAGTAAAAAAAGTAAATAAAGTGTAAGATTTTATAAATTACTCCGACACTTGTGATTAAAATTGCACAGTATCTTGACTTTCTGCAGGATAGGTAGATACATAAATTTAATTTGTGTTCGTTGAATGAAGCGGTCAATGGCGCTTTGAAAACGAGTGAAAGAGTTTCGTGGATAAAAATTAATTGGGGATGTGTACGATGATAGATCGATGATAAGGGGGAAGGGATCGGCAATGAAGAACTATTAAAAGTTCATTCAAGGAGGCTTCAATCTGACATAAGAAGATCAGCAAATCTTTCAGCTATGTATTTAGCGGAAAGTTTGTGAGTTTTATTAATGTTTATTAGAATTAACATTCGTATGTATATATTATTGATGTAATGTCAATAACCAGTTTAACATACAAGGTAATACGCTTACAAATTCATAATAAATTCAACGTTCAAATAATTTATATAACTTGTTTAGGGATTTTATTATCTGATATATATTAATATTTATCGTTAATACTATTAATATTAATAATATCAATAATATAATTCTTGCGTCACAACGCAAAGATCGTTATCATTGGAGTTCAAATCTCGGTCAAGGACTTCCTTGTAAACTTTAAAATAACATTAAACTAAATTAATGAAAAATAAAATACAAAAGACAAAGATTCAAAATTGAAATATTTTTCAATTATAAACGTTTACATTTTCAATTGTTTAAATCGGAAAAAAAAGATAAAAAAGGGAGAAATTAATATTCATTTTTAATTACGTTTTCATCGACGTTCACAGTCAATTACGAATGTTATTTCTTCGAAATGGCTTTTAATCAATCAAACATTGGGTAAACATTTGATTAAAAGCAATCGAATTGATTCCACTGATTTTTGGACGATATAAATTCTTCGTTTTTGCATCAATCGAGTTACCAAATGCATACATAATTTAATATCGCGCAATAAATATAACTTCCGAGTAATCCGATCATATAATATTAATCGAACGTAACCATATCAGTGCCTCGTGAAATTCTCAAGAATTTACTCAATAGCAACTCAATTGCATTTCTTTTTAAAACAATTCACATTAATTTGACTTTATAAAATTAAAGTAGCTCCAATTAAATGAAATCATAATCGTTGCACAATCTCGTTTCAGAAATTTTTATTTGATTTCCTGCCGAAGATCATCATATTGAAAAAAATTAATATTTAAATCGTAATCAACTGTGTTAATTGTTAGCTAATCAAGTATTAAATCGTATTTTTTAACAATCGCTATTATTCAAGTATAAAACTCCATGATAACTGCTACAAAAATAGTTGATCATAAAAAGTTATATTGATTTCCTATTTCATCTTCAATTGTCTTATGTTTATACGATGAGAAATCGCTGGAACGTTGCAAAATTCGTTAATTGTCGAGAAAAGAACAATCGTTACTAACGACCCGGTTAATTGTCGGGGACTTTTGTCGAGTACTTTATGTAAATTGTTGCCTAAACACCTCCCAAATGTGCTATTACAGTATCTACCGCGCGAATTCCACGTGGACTTTATTCAGCAGTTCGATCGAATTTCGCGCGCCGACTTCGACTGCTATTCGACGTGATCGTTAGGAATTTCTTGAACGAAACACAGTCGCATTTATCGCAGTGTATTAAAATCGCAAGAAAAGGCGGACGGTCGGGGAAATGGAGGGAAAAGATAAATAAAACATCGGAAAGTGCAACGAGAAGTTCCTGCCGAGCTACGAGACAAAACGATACGTTCGCAGTTTGTCCGAATTGGCTGGTATTGTTTTTCAATGAAAATTAGATTTCAATGGGACTTGAAGTCGATTCGGCGTATTTTCCGTATACGAAATTTCGACTGCAAAACTAAAATTGATTAACGATATTGCATTTCGATGGAATGGAGCTTTAGTTAATTAATAATAAAAATGAAAAAAAAAGAAATAGATTATTACAAGTTAATAATTTTGAATATTTTAAACTCTAACTGAAAATTTTTTAATTACGTGTGTAATAATAATATAATTGTGAAAGACTGAAAAAAACTGAAATTTTAAGTTTTTTGCCTAAAAGAATGTCACATTTTCATTTAGTTGTACAGTATACTCAATTTATTTTACCTGCAACTTTACGAATCTCTCGACAATATAATTTCGAAAAATTTCGTTACTTTGACCATTGCATAAATTGCGGAAAAAAGTCGTATAGGCAACGAAAATTAACTCTAATATACTACTCCGTAACACATATGGCGAACAATGCAATGCTATTAATTCAACTTTATAAACGTCGAATCAGTTCTTTACACCTTCAATCAACAATATAAACTTATCGAATTTGTTGTTAACTCGACTCATTTTTCATTGATATCATTAAATATATATTTATATAAGTTGAAACGATTAAAAGTTCAAACTTCAATTTTTGTTTCTCACTGTAATAAACGAAGCATGACATAGGCGAATCGTTAAAACCATTAACGCCGACTCTTAAGCCGTGTTGATTTTTGCACGGCAGCTACAAAGCAACGCTGCGAGAGAGACGCGCCACTCATGTGTACAGTCAAGGTATTGTTCGTTGTCACGGGACCGCGTGTACGCGGCCTTATCAACTGTCGCTTCTTAATCTGAACACGGCGTGGCAAGGCAATCTGTCAATTGCGGCGATCGATCGCCGGGGAAGAACAATGCTCGATTTGATTCGATCAATTAGCTCGCGTCGATTCAATTCAAACACCTAGCCCATTGTCGATTCGTTATAATCTTCTTTTGGCGGTTAGTCGACTGTTAAATCTTTAATTAATGCAGCCAGTGAAACATTCACTGACGTCGACTGTCACCGTGACAATCCAGCTTTTTATTTCGTTTGTAACAATACTTTCAACTTTGTTTCCATCGATTCTTTTTGTTTTTATTTTGATATCAGTTGTTTCTGTTTTGCCTTTCGACGCGAATATTTGACAATGATTTATAATTCGTACTTTGGCGCTCATTATTTTTGATTTATGACCAGCGGCTCGTAACCCGTGACACGCGATTCGCGACGCGGGTTTTGATGGCTTTTGATAATTGATGTTTAATTTATTATACATTTGTCATTATCTATTAAACATTCATTAAATGTTATTGATGTGTTAGTTAATTAATGATTCGTGATCGATGGTACGTGAACAATGGTTAGTAGTTTATTTATTTAACAGCCATATACTTTGCGATCGCCGTGAGTTTTGAGGAATCGAAAGATTTGTCATACTCTCAGAAAAATAAGCTCGAGCCAATTTTCGATAAAAAATTGTATTAGTGAATTATCACTCATTAAAATTGTATTGTCCATTATTATCGAAATGTTATTATAATAACATTTTGGACGTTGTAGACTTCTTTCACATTTTCGCAGTATGTTTTTCTAAGTGATCTTTGTAGACGTTATCCATTGTTAAAGACAATCAGATGATGAAATGAAAAAAGTTGTGGAAGCTTCACTGTCAATCATCAGAGCCGCTTTGTAAAAAAACGTTGCCTGAAATTGCATCTCTGGCGTTTTAATCGAATGAGTGAATAAAATGACCCAGTAACCGAGATTGTGTTTGATTCAACTAGTGTCAATTGAATTGCACGTCTCGATTGAGCGCGTCAAAAGATGTTTCGTATTTCATCAAGTTTTACGCGTCTTTATTAGATTAAGCGCTTAAATTTTGCACTCTCGCCGTGCGTAATTCAATATCATCCCCTTCGATGTTTGGTGTTCGAACCGTTTCATTTGGTCGAAATTTTCTTTGTCAACCCTGCGTCCCTCCTTCTTTGAGTGCAGCCCTCTCGTTGCTGGCCCTTACCTTTTTCACCTTTTCCTTTCTGTGTGAACTTCTTTTTCGACCGCGCCGGAATATTCGGCAAACCGCCCATTGTTATTCCTAGAACCAAACAATAGTTCCGGGATAGACGACTTTTCTACAGTCATACTGCCCGCTATACTTCATATAACAATAATTGCATTAGCACATTGTTTCATATTAATGTCAGATTTCAACAATACCATTTCGTCGGCGCTATAAAATCATTACTCATTGCTCGTACTATTGCAAGATTATTATTAATTGTTTAATCGCGTAAATATAATATTTAGTTTGCATTGTTTATAAATATCCGGCGTGAATCGAGTAGAATAAATATGACAGTATAAGTATCAAACATATCATTGTTTTGGTAAGAGGTATAAAGTTTTCGGCTGAATTGAATGTTATTGAAATTGTATTATTGATTAAATTAATTAATTTCTACACCAATTAAATAATGTTCTTGGATATATAAGTAATTAAATTAAATTAAATCTAACAACAATGTTATTAAAGTTGTGTAAGTAAACACTGAGTTTACATACATTGAAATGACATCGGAATTAATTGTTTTTTAAACGTTTTTAATTTTTAACATACAAACATAGAAATAAATATATATTTTTAATATTATAACTTAAAAAGACCATTCATTATGCAACTTTTGGAGTTGATTACAGTTGCATTACTTTTCTTTTTGAATTGCGAGCATTAATTTTAATACCATCCATCAACGTGAAATCTCAATAAACGTGAAAATGTCCTGAAACGTCATCGCGCTGTTTATAATCCGTCTCGCGTTACCCGATTCCGAACCGCAAAACGTGACACTCCATACAATTTTACATTGACGTCGAATAGCTAATTGAAGTAACGAGTAAAAATAAATGACTATTATCAAGCAAAGAGTAAGCGTCTGCGTCAAAATTAATCATAAACTTGGTACGTCGTAATCGCCGCCAAGTTATGGTGCTTTTTCATTGTAAGAGTGAATGTCTATTGCAACTGCAGATGGGTAGATTGCCGAGGAGGAAAGGGAGGTGGTTTCACTGCTCTCAGCCGATATAATGGAATAGGAACTTGAATATCACGTCCCCAGGCGTCATCGAAGTTACAGAATCTATGTCAGTTGTTGGGGGTGAATGCAGTGCCGGGAGGAAGGATACTTGCAAGTGGAGGGGATCGGCTTCTTTGTGTCTTACAAACTTTCATTGCGTTTAAATAACGAGTCATTTGATACACTCAACTCGTGATGCAAAGAATGTCATCTCCTCCATGCACATACCTCTGACGACCGGAAACTGTACCGTCAATAGATAACGACAAAATTTCGCCCCAATCTGTTTAATAACGCATAACATTCTTCAAATACCTTTCTTTAACGTTTTCTGATATGTTCCATTCCCTTTCATTCCAAACCTGAGGGAACAGGTTTATTTATTGTTTTAATAATATTTTATTGATTCAATAACATTTTCTCTCCCTGCTTTTGCTGTATTTTCTCTAGTAGGGAGGTCTTTTCAATTTCACAGTTCAAGGAGGCAGTTGTCATTTAAAATCAAGTACTAGAATATTGAGAAAACAGGATCGTTACGGACACTATCTAGGTAGTTGGCGACATTATATTAGATCGTAACAAGGTCTTATGATACAAGCGTTCTAGATACTACTATTATCGAGTCTATCAAAAACAATGTAAACATAATTTGTTATACAAAAATTATATTTTACACAATACAAACAAAAAACTGCCCTCCGCAACCACAACTTGGTGGATCCCGCGGTCGATGGCACTGAAGACTTGGTCAATTGCGCTATTTAGATCGTAGGTTACTGCATGGTCGGTATGGTCTACGATGTGCATTTTATACTAGCTACATTGTACAGTATGACTTTCTCAGTGAAAAAAGATTCCAATTTTGAAAATTTTTTGAATTATGTCTCCGTATAAGACACTGAGACATTTTAGTCTTCGTTTTAAAAACGTCTTAAAAATGTATCTTGTATTCAGACATATTTGGTGTCTCGTTTTACTTGTACACAATTTCTTATATGTAAATTTTAGATTATTTTGTCGACAAAATAATTTTTAGCCAGCCAATTTCGGCCTCCCGGATTTGCCGGAAACCCACATACCGACCATAATTATGCAACATTTGCTTCGTCTTTTTGCTTCGAGCAAATACGCAATCAAGGTAGAAATCTTCCTTCCGGTATATGACTTTAAGTGTTAACTAGTAAATGATTTAATAAAAAATGTATTTTTGAATATACTTCTATCTATAATATTTCTATTAAAATAGCTATTTTGATAGAACTTCGATTTAAAGAGAACAAAATCACAAGTCGGACAAAATGTGTTCGTCTTGTTGAAATTATTAATTTCTTTTTTGTTTCTACAAACAATTATAAAAATTGCGCTCTTTATCACCTTGTTAAAAGTTGAATAACAAACTCGATATTTCGATCGCTGTGAAAGACCGACGGCATTCCGTCGGTTGATTGGATTAAAAATTACATCCTATTCGATCGTATGTCGAGTGAAAGGCTTGCAGTATTCCTTCGTCTGATTATACTTAAATTGATTGGACGTGATTTAGAAGTAAATTATATCGGATCAAATTCGATCAAATGTAATTCAGATCGAATAAATTGATTCGATTTTGCTTCGCGAGATTTGCACAAATGGGTCCGATGAAGGCGAATCTGATTTTCCTACATACTTAATTGCATTTATTCGGTCTCCGAAAATGGGGATGGGATTTTTGGATTAGGCTTAATTGCAGTTATTGAAACAACAGTTGCATGATGCATCAAGTATAGCACTTGAACAATATATGAATAATTCTTATGATAAAGTTAATTTTTCACATTGTTTAATCATTTGCGAAAACATCATTTAATATATTTCCCATAGTTTCAATCATATGAAAATTATTATTGATTTCAGAATTACTATTTCCTGTTGATTCAAATTGCTCAGTTTTATGTTCAGTCAACCATAAATACAAATTATTATACATAATATTAATTGTTTGTTTATTTTTTAGGCAGGAGAAATTAAATGATTATTCAAATTACTGAAAACATTATGACAGATATTTTATTTTCATTTAACATTTTTTTCATTCACAGCTTTTAAAATTTTAGTAATATAAAAAAGAATCTTTTGATCGTTTCACGAAAAATAATAACTGAATTTGATATTTACCAATTCAGGTTAGAGTACAC
>JABFOV010001813.1:0-22900 GCA_022817685.1 Aradophagus sp. ZL-2020 | reverse complement strand
GCACCGACATAATACACATCACAAACTCCATCGGAGGTCGTGGGTTGACGTGGAGAAAAAGTGAGAAGGAAGCGTACTAGAGAATTTATTTATTATTTTTTTTATTTTTTTTTTTTTTTATTATATTATATATACCATATTCGCGTACACCACACACATAAACTATTAAATATTTTTTTTATTTGTATAATTTTTTTTTATTTTTTTTTCTTTTTTTTTTTTTTTTTTTTTTTGCAGTAATTAAATGTTTTGTATGCACGTAATTAAATAATGAATTTCTATTATCAATTACACATAATTGTTCAAAGCAAAAAAATATGTTAATCTTTAAATTATGACTTATATAGAATATTCTGAACATAAAACATGATAATCTGCAAAAATGAAATTTTCATTTTGAGAAATTTTTTTTTTTTTTTTGGACATCAAACTGTCTTAAAAAACCGTGTTTTGGCAATGAGTGATCTTATTTGTGAATTTGTTTCCACGTATTAAGTAATGGAAATTAAATCCCAATGTCAGTCTCATCCAATCATGGTTCTATCCTCTATCCTGACATGGTAGTCCAACAGGAAAATTTCACTTCAGGTCCGCGTTTCGACCCGATTGAAACTTGTACTTGACAAATAGCGTGAACGAACGATCGGTTAAAAATGCAACATTCAATGTGGCCTTCGGCAGAGAAGCGCGGACAAAAATTGGCCAGCGAAATAACTCGCATCCATTAGGGATGCCGATGAAAACGCGCGCGGCCGAAATCACGGGAGAAATGGGCGCAAATTCGAAATTTGCGAGAAGAAACGAATAAAAGCATCCATATCCATTAACACCCGGGCAGAGTCGGAAGCGATCGATCGACAAAAGTTAATATCGAAAAATGGGGTAATTTGGCATTTGAAATTGGTAGGCAGGATTTCCTAGATTGAAATAAAGTGGCCGTGGCACCACTGCGCTCGGTGGATCATTTAGCGGTTTTGTCGAGCGATGGCCAATTGGCGGCATTGTCGCTTGGCTGTACGACAATGGGCCAATCGGAATGCTCCGTCTCACTTTGACCGCCGCTCTTCCCCGTCGGGCCTCGTCGCTCGCGCTACGCCGTGCGTATCCGCCGTGCATGCCGTTCACCCTCCCGCCCCCCCCCCTTTCTTTTCCCGCTCCCCTTCGCCCACCACGCGCGAGGGTGTCAGATAGTTACGCTAATCGAGTAACCAATTTCCCTGCAACAAAGAAAGTTCCATTCCAGCATTCCACTATTGCTACGTGGTGATTTAATCTTTTATTGCCGATGGATGCTGCTCTCAAAATAATCGCTCGAGCTATATATCGCCGTCAGCGATTTCAACAATAAATACCTAATGCAACGTTAATTTACGATAACTACGGTTAAAGGCTCGGTCAAGCTCGACGGCTAATGCTGGAGTAAATTATAACATTATTCATATGCATTACGAAAAATAACCAATGGTTTATGGAAGATTTAAAAATGGTTTTAGAAAATTCTGCAAATACAAGTGCTTCGAAATTACGAATCTTTGAAAACACGATCTTCCATGGTTACGCTGAAAATTGTCTTAGAATTGAAAAAAAAGTTGTTGTATAAAAAAATGATTCATTATTTTGTTACGTTATTAATATAATTTCAAGCAATTTGATTACAATTTTCATTAGTAAAGTTAATTTTTGTATTATTAATCAAATTAAAAACTCGTCTTAATATAAAACTCTTAAATGCACGAGTCGGAATTGGTTACATTCTAGGAAATAATTTAACAGACTTTTGTAAAGACGGTCTTGGTCAAGAAATAGTGGAAACGAATTTCTGTACCGTCGCCTGTAATTAGTGAAGTTGCTGTTGAAATTTAATTTTGTACACGTGAGATTTTTTTTCAGTTAAAGCATGAATAGCGTAATGCAATGTGCAAGAATCCAGCTATATATTACATATGAATACGTTATAATACATACAGAAATAATTACAATTTTCAAATTGAAACAAATAATTGAATATCATTCTAGAAATAAAGTCTTAATTATTGATTAACTATATTAACTTTTAATATATTGTATTGATTAAATCACATAAGTAAATTAATTGAATTCATCACAACTTTTCTTTTATTGTATATAATACATTTATTAAAGATAACACAATGATGATACTTTCAAAGAATTGGTTTGGTTACAACTCAATTTTTATATTAGGTAATGTTTCAGAAACTGCAGAAACAATTTATTACATATTATGAAATTAAATTCATATTTCTGCATTCGCTATCGTGCAGTACTGTGAATACAAATAAAATTATATTATTTATGATTAAAGTTGTGACAAATACAATTTTGTACTCGATTAAACCATGTTTATTTGAAATAATCGCACAGTAAAATTATAAATTATTGATTATATCTCTCTTGAACCAAATTTTAGTTCGTTCCATTTGAAATTCCTTTTTCGCACAAAAAAAAAGATACTCATGCAGAATAATTATCAGTCAATATTTTAACTGATCACAATCCAGCTCCGAAAAAGCAATTCCAAAAAAGAAAAAGATATTAACGACACCACGGTATACTGAAATTAATGTATTATAATGTCCAACTCGTTAGCAAATAATTGAATGCTGTCCGCATTAAACGTGAAAATTAAAGTGCAATGACAAATTCAAGCGATTCGAGCAACATTCGAGAAATTTATTCAATTCGTTTCACTTCTGCGTTATTGAATATTGTTTATGTCAAACGTGAAACTGCGAAAGTACTTTGCAAATAAACAGTTCAGCAATCAATGCTCGAAACCGATGAATTCCGATTTTATAAAATAATGGTTTTAAAGTAAAGTATAAAAGGCCAGGGTGATCAACACATCATTGAGCGAGCTTAATCTGATACGGAGGACTAAAATGTATATATATTTAAAACCAGTTATTGCGATTTTTCGTTCCTATATACGAATCATTTGCATTGTTTCACGTTGTTTTTTCAACGTCGTTTCACGCATTATGTTGTATTTAAATTATCGCAAAGTAAACGTTCTCAATATTTTATGTGAAATTCTACAAAAGTTTAAATTTGAATGAAACGTGCAAAGTAAATTAAAATTAAAATATTCACACGTTCAAAGATTGATCACACAATTAAGGTTTATTGAATAAAGCAGTTAATTGAATGGTTGAGTCGCCATGGTATGGAAATGTGGCAACGTTGTATGAGCATGCTTCGAACTTGACGATACGAGGTTATGTAAGCCAATAATCCGACATCTTTACTGGAAAAACAACTATCTTTTTTAACGGTCTTCTGAGGAGACATTTTTGCAAAAAAGAGTTATTACCCATTAATTTATTCTCTTTACTACATTATAATAATAAAAAAAATATAGTAAACCAAAATTATAAAAAAATGTTGCGATACCCCCATTATTTTTTGTTACTAATTTAATGCATCTATTACTGAATGGCATTACATAAAAAAGATTGAACGGTGCAGTTTTGGGATTCACAGTTGCAATAGTTTGAAATATGTCGTTTACTTTCGACTTGAGTTTGCTCACCTGCACTCTTGCTTCAGAAAGATCGAGGCGCAAAGCCAATTCTTCCCGAGTAAAAACATCGGGGTATTGAGTTTTTTCAAACGCTCTCTCCAGCTGGTGAAGTTGAAATGTCGTAAAAGTTGTTCGCGATCTCCGAACTTTTCTTGGCCTATCGGTTTCACTCAAATCTATAGAATCGTTCAGGGTGTCCGGGATTTGGTGATCAGTAAGTTCCGTATCACCGGCGTCTGTGACCACTTCGGACGACGTTGCATGATCTGTCGATTACAAGTCATTGGATTATATTTTTCTTTTTCTTCTCATCGGAATACAAAACAACGTTCGATCGATATCAAAACAAAATAAATGTGGGCCGTGATGTCAAATGAGACGATTAGAAATTTTTTGCAAAAATTCCTACTGTTGTTTCAATTATGTTAAATCGAACTCAATTTCAAATGAACTTTGGTACTGTTAAAGCATTCACTGTTATTCTTTTACAAATATCTTACAATTACAATTTTACTTTTACAATTTTTTAAAACATAGAGTAAACAATTGTTATCTACGAGTGAGAAGTAACAAAAACTGTGTTTAATTTTGTAAATACGATAGTGTAAATATCGCCTCCGTAAATCCTGCTTTTATTCCGAATGTTATTCTCGCTAAAAGCGTTATAATTTTCTTAATCATTGTCTTTCCGTGGCGTCTACGTTATTCTCCTCTTATTCAAGGAAACGATAAACAAACGCGCTAATAAGCGCAACATTAACAGAGCATTCGACAGATTTGCGCAAGCAGATACAACGCACGATTTACCGTGCCGATGTTCAGTGCATGTACTCCAAAACGAATTTAACATTCTGGATATTGTTTTAAGCCGTAGTGCATCTCTCGGTGCACTCGATCGGTGCTTGTCGATGAATGTCTGATCAACGGCTTTGTCAATTTTAAGCCCCTTGATTTGTCTTTTTCTTTCTTTTTTATTTTAACATTTTGTTTGTCATTTTTTTTTTTTTTTTTTTTTTTTTTTTTCTATAAAATATTGTTTCACCAACGACTACTGGCACTAAAATAAATCGACGTTGCTACGGAAAAATATCAATACGAATTGACTTTTTCGCAGCAAAAATTGGGCGTTTCAATTGTGTTTTGTAGATATTTAAAACAAAACGCGAAATGCGAAAAAAGTTTTTAAACACAGATTATGCCCGAGCGTATATACATTTGATGGACAGACTTTTACATCGTAATACACGGCGCGTTTTATAATTTAATATTTAGTTCGCGTCACTCGCATTTATATCGCAAAAAGAGATTGCCGTCAATTGACAATACGTGACGCTTTGTTGCAAATTGACATTCGCTAATGTTTCATTAAAAATAATAAAAGCATTATCATGTCGCGAGAACCGTTTAATGAGTCCCAGTAACATAACCTAAAATTCAAATTTTATTTTTCATTCATTAATTGAATCATTAATCAAATTTACTGCAGTCAGATTTGCAAAATAGATAAATACTCTAGATAAATTAAATATACACAATTTAACGTAAAATTCAAATGTTATTTTTCATTCATTAATTCAATCATTAATCAACTTCACTGCAGTCAGATTTGCAAAATACTCTTGATAAATTAAATATAAACAATTTAATACAAAAAAAAATATCCCAACTATAAATTTCAGATTAAATTACTGAATGTGTTCAACAGCAAGACAATTTGCAGAGTAATTTTAATGACGTTAGCACGAGTTAGATCCTTTCATTCAAATAAATAGATTATTTTGGCTAAATATCTGACAGGACGATTAAGCATGTAATGGCGTAAGGCACAATCGTGCGCACGTAAATACGAAAATTAGTCGTGTTTGCGTGTTTGATGATACGCGTACGCGCACGCACATTCAGAGCCAGAAAATAATCCACGATGAATAGGGAGATTTTGATGTTTTCATGTGCTGATACAATGGATGCCCACTCGATGCCAAAGCACCCCATCACTTTTTATTGAATCCACACGTAACCGGGGATAATGCATCGTGAAATTAAAAATGTATTTGCTGTACCAAGTAGACTGCAAATCCTTGCATATTGGCACTTGATGTTCGAGGATTATCCAAACTTACTTCTAATAAAGAATCAATTCGTAGTTAAAATCGTAAGTTATTGGATATGAATAATTAAATTTATTATTAATGGGCACCTTTTCAATGAAAGTCCTCGCGTTTGGTTCAGGTTTTAGCGTGAAAATTGAGGATAAATAAAGTATTTTGTGTCGAAATTATAGCGTTTTCCTCAAAGGAGTGTCTTTTAGACATTTTGTGATTAAACGTCAAAAGTTATGACATGGCAAGTATTTTGTAATTAACACTTACGAAAGCTTTCCTTTTTTTTTAAAGAATACACAATTTTTATTTTTTCGTTTTGGTTTTGTGAGAAAAGGAACACCATGTTTAAGAAGATACACTGAGAGAAAAGACGTTTCAAGTATTACAACTTTTTATATTAAAAGTGTTGTAAGTCAGCATTATCTGGATATTCAAAACTTATTTTTTAAAAGTTCTTACAATTTGTGTTAACAGTTTTTATAATAAGTTGTAAATTTTTCAATATAATGTAGTAAATTTCAAAAAGTAAGTATCAAATATTTGAATAATGTTGACACACAACACTTTTAACATGAAATATTGTAATTTTTAAAACGACTTTTCTCTCCGTGTAACATTTCGTGTACTTCAAATAAATATCATATAGCTGCGGTAGATTGTGGTAATTTAAATAAAATTTTTTTGCTACTTGTGGTTTCAACCCTCATTCAAGTTTCAATCAAGCAGTTATCCAGCAAAAAACAACGAGAGTTTATATTTTTATAACGTTTTCTTCGACCACGTAAGTCAACAATTCAACATTATAATTTTTCGACTTTTTTACAAGATTTGTCCTCGAACTTTTTCAACGGTGCAAGTTCAAGAGTTTGCAAAGCTAAACCAAGTATTATTGCTCATATTTTACCTCACTTGAAATATACATTTCAGCGCAGGCAAAATGCGAATATATGACTTGAATTTTGTAAATTAATTAATTTATATTTTATTAAATGTTTATTTGGTTTGATGTATATAAAAGAATTATTTTACTCGAGTAAATTAAATGTTTTATAATTTAATATGAATCAAATAACCGTACGTGTAAAATGAATGTTTTTAGATCAAATGTATCGCTTTCTAAGAACTCAATGTGTAATTAATCCGACGGTAGAAACGGAAAGAATAAATTGATTTTGTTTAAATTTAATTTATTTAATTTTCAGCTGTAAAGATGCCAGCTGAAAATTGAACAAATTAAAGAGTTACATCTTATGTAGAAAAATGTTCTGTGTATATTTCATATTAATTAAATATTTATCACATTTACTGCGTTGTACATTTTTTTTATTAAAAAAGCGACAGAGTATTAAAACGTTTATCATCAAAACTACTTTTTTATGAGTTGAAAATTAAAATATTGTCATCACTACAACAAAGGTTTTAATGTTGTCATTTTTGCTTTTTTTTTCTTTATAATTTACAAATAAATTTCTACTATGTTTTAACAGAGATTATTAACTTTCAAAAACGCGAAAACTTTTCTTTCTATGTATTCATTTTATTTAAAAAAGTTGTTTGCATAATGCTATCAACCATACGATTATTTCTTTGAAACATTTCATTTCCGAAGTAAAAATAACGAGTAAATGAATTATCTGAAAACATAATTTTCAAGTGTTGATTTTGTAATCAGAATATTTTCCACTTGAAATAAAAAAATAAAAAAAAAAAAGGAAAAAACATTTGCTTTCGTTGCAGATAAAATTTATATTCCAGAATCTGATCTTTATCACTTCGAACCATAATACCGTTGTGGCATTGTACAATTCAATTATCAAGAATCATTTGCGTGTCTCGGACTTGAACAATTCATGAATTCGCAGGTCTAATCTGCTAGTACGAACAAACGATACTCAGTAAATTGTTCGAATAAAAATAGTTAATGTTTAGCGTGTCACAAACAGGCGTATTACGTAGATTCGCGATATTGATGTATAAATTTGCAATGACCCAAATACTAAATACAAACGCAAATCTTTTACATCTTTTTTTCAACTAATAATGACAATATGACAAAGAATACAAATCTCATCTAATTTTCACTGTCAATTACGTTTGAAATATTGTATAAAAAACATTAAATTTATACTTTTTATCTATAAAAAATAATATCATATAAAAAAAATTAGAAACTGTATCCCTGTATCCATTCCCCCCCCCCCCCAAAAAAAAATTATTCTCTTCATGGCAACTCATTGCGAAAATGTTTCTATCTTACCAGTTCATTTGAAATTGAAATACATTTTTACAATATTATTAACTAGATTACCGTGCAATTCTAAAAATATGAAATATGTCAAAAAAAAAACCATACAAGTCATTAAAATGATTAGTTACTTTCTAACTATCTCGATTGATTATCTGGAATCAATTTAAATATCTATTTCTCTCGGTGCAGTTTTTCAGAGACACCTCGTAATTTGTATTTCAAATATCGTATCAATAATTAAACATAACATTTTATCGGTACACATTGTAACCATCTTTGGTTCTATGCTTATCGCTGAACATAACTTTGTCGAGCATTGTAATTGTTTAGTGCAGTTTCTCTCAGTGTACACTGCAAAAACAAGTGTCTAGTTTACAGGCACTTGTAATGTCTTAAACACCAAAAGTTTCTGAAATTAGGATACGTTTATCGTCTCAGATACCAACAATTTCTTAAACTGAGACACTTGTTTTCATAGCGTACTCGTGATATAAACATGACCAAGTCAGCTGTAGACACTACTGTGAAAAGTAAATGCAATATTAACGTGGGTAATGTATAATACTTTGAGATAGATAACCTATTGGCTTAATCATTTGTTTGAGACGTTGACGTTATTTCTTTACGTTGCGTCAACAAAGTATGCATAAAATAAGCACAGTTATATATTTATATACAATCGTGATAAATTGAAAATAATTTCAAACAAAATTCATTGTACTTCACTGTACTTCTTCCCCTAACTTTTGATGGACATCACATATATACTAAATCAACTATTACCGAACGATCTGTTTAACAACATGCAGTAGGTAAAAAATGAATTTTAAAATTATAACTGTACCATCTTGTAAATCAATGACATTGATTGAAAAGTAATCTTTTATACCTACAAACGCCCACAAGATAATTAATTGCATTCACCATGATTCTAACTACGTCAGCAATAGATTATCAAATTTGATTACATACATACCTTCGCTTTTGCCAAGTATCCGATCGATGCTATAAAAATTTCTCTTCTGGTTGTAAGTCTGCGCCATTATTTGCAAACAATATCACCGTTGCAACAGTACGGGGGTGCGAAATCCTGCACGTGGTGCTGCTGACACTTGCCGTACCGTTGTGAAAAAAATGAAAGGAAAAGAGAAAAAACGCGAGCGAAAACGGAATGTTGACAAACGGAAATGGAAAGAAATGATATCGCGACCTAAGTGCGCGATTGAAAAGTCGTTTTTGCCGCTTTGAACGACGCGTGTGCCGGAAGAATTGTTTGCAGCATGAGCGACGCACGACGGAATATTGCTTAAAACGACGGCGCGCAACACACTGGTTGTCCAACATGAAACCAGCTCTTAATATCGTCAACAGTATCCCCACCTCAAACTCTCACACCGCCATATTAGCTTCATGACCAATGAACGTTAACGCTTTGCACGCAAGCCGTCTAAATGGAGGCATTCAATAACAGTTGGGCGGGCAACATTTTCGTCCTTCTAATATTTCTGTCTTGCATCTCCACCGTCGCTTTTCTATAATTCTCTTTTGCATCTCACTTTATTAACTCACGTCTGCCGTCTGATTCCTTCTGCTACTTTTTTATATCTCATCTGTTACCACGAGTATTCGCAACTTGGCATTAAATTTCGCGTCAATTTAACTAATACTCCACTTTATAGAATATTCCAGTCAAGAATTCCTGGATTAATTTATCTCCCAAATCAGTGAATATTAAAGATTATTTACTTTTGGTATAACGCATTGTCGTTGTGTTGCACAAAGTTCGTGCTTAAAGACTTAACGTGACCGGATAAAATTGACATTAAAATTCCAGATTTGTTCGGAACATTTTTAATTTTGTTTAGGAATGTAATTCATAAGTATAAGATATAATTGTAGATGTTTTAAAACAAATTTAACCTTGGCATTGTATGTATCTACGTATTTTTTCCGAGAGTAATTTCGTCGTTTTAAATGTCTATTTGAAATATCATATAGCGTGTGTCTAACTATCGAAATTCATATTTAAATTTTATGAAATTATTGTTAACGTCTGCTGTGGATATGAGCTATTTGAATTATTTAAATTATTTAAATTAAAATTTTTATATGAAAATATAAAGAAAATTTCAATTTTAATGAAAACTTGCAGACGACGCACTGAAAAAAATGTCCAGACCCACTGACGGGATCCGAACCCGCGTCTTCCACTTGCCGGTCGGACATTCTTTGCAGTTCGTCGTCTTTAAAGTTTGCATTCGAAATAAAATTTCTTTAAGATTTTCGTGCAAAAATTTAAATATGAAATTCAGTAATAATAAACGTACATCTGTTTCAAGTAGTCAGTTAAATTGACGAAATCCGCTTCGCGAAAAATATATGACTTTGAATATATTCAAAATATTGATATGAATACCCAAAAAGTGATCGAACTAAATAGATTGCAAACAATTTTTGATCCCGATTTGCTTCGAACTCAAGTATACCATATCGTGACCACAAAAGTTCCAAACAAATATCAATGTCTACTGGAACGTCTTTTACTTAATAAATAATTACAAAAATGATTAAAAATACTGCATTGTGCACAACATATAACTGTGGCAGCATTATTCTTTCCTGTGTCAGACCCAAAAATAGCATTCTTAGATTACCGTCGGTAAAACAGTTGGTGGTGCAACTCGTCGGTAAAACTCCTGTACCACGCAAATATTCATGTGAGCAACGCAAATTCAGTTATGAATTTCCAAGGACTGGCACGGAACTGTTATTCCGTATGCAGTAATCAACCAACACATTCAATAATGAATAAAAATATAAATTTCGACTTCTTTACATGATGCTGCTCCTACGACAACAGTACCACCTTAACAAAGTCCAAAATATTGTGCTGAAATTGAAAAATAAATTGCCAAACATTGAATCGAAAACCACCGTTCTAATGCGAGTCCCGTTTCCGAGCTGATGATTCCTACATTCATTTTATTGGAAAACGAAGATCAATTACACGACTAAGCTGATGCAATTAAACAATATTTCCCAATCCGTCTTATAATACACGCTCCGTCGTGTCATTTGATATAAGAGGGATTTGAATAAAATCGAACAGTTCTTTGATGGAATTCATGCCAAGACTTATAACTTGAACGTAATTGTCATATCGCGAGTCTGGGAAGTAGCAAGAAAGGCATGCACGACGCCGTTGACAATAGACGACATTAAATCTGCAAAAGAAGAGGATGCGCGCGAGTAGGGGACCGGAATGAGGCGTAAAGGAAGCAGATACAATTGACAATGGAATCGGCGAACCGATACGAAGATCAAACGACTCTCGGCGAGCATTCGACGCCCGTAACCGCCGAGTGCGCCAGCGTCACAAGTAGAATATATCAAGTGCAACAGTTCCGTGTACGAAGGCCGTATATTCGATGAAAAATTAGCACCTAATCAAACCGTGTGTCTCGCTCGACGCACGGCCGTGCATTTTTCGATACAAAACTTATTTACATTCAATCGCCATTCATTTTTGCCGTTGAAATTGCATTCGAACCATTTCAATGGCACGAATCTTCAAACTAGTCGGCAAACATTTGTCGATGAAAACGTTAACAATATTGTCCACGTCGTAAGCCCTCAAATGAAAAGCTGGCTCGCAAAAAAAAACGTCCTACAAAGAATTCGGTGGAATGTTCAGAAAACCAATTAAGAATTTTAATTAAGCAATTCCGCGATGTTGGAACGATGAAAATGCATAAAAGCGAATCCGGTTGTACAAATTTCAGTTTCAACTACATGCTCGACGGATCTTTAATGTATTATTGTGTATCGAGAACAAAAGATTGTTATATGAATTTGAAAGGATTTCGATTTGTCATAAACATCCGCCGAACGGCCAAGTGAAATCGCCGTCGAATCGTTGCCGTAATCTCGAAGAAATTAATATTACTGCCGTTCTGATCGAATTAATCCACGGCTCTTTTTATCCGGTTTATGTAAGTCACGGATTTGATCCGAGCCGCGGGACGGGTGATATTTGACGGTGAAAAACGTGAAAAGGGTTGACGCTGGCGGACGCGAGACAAATTTTAATTGTTTTGCTACGTGAACGGAGTGGCTGACGATGATTCGGCATTAGGGCGGTTGTTATTGGGCCCCGAGGGCACGCGCCATTGTTGTGGCTCGCATGCGCCACGAAAGTGGAGCCGAAGAAGCCCACGACTTTTATAGAATCAACGGGCCAAAGACTATCAGTAACGAGTGAGCGGACCGATTGCTACGCCTCTGCTAAATAAATGAGCCCGGGGCAGTGTTGCGTGACGCAGCGCGTTGTCGAGATTTTATTAACTTTCTTTGCGAGATCACTGCCGCCCGCGTAACTTTTAATAGACGTCGACCGATCTGCCACCAAATCACGAGTAATTGTTTTGTTTACTTTCACGCTTCATTTCTCCATCATTTCAATTATTATTATTATTATTTCTATTAATAATAATGTTATTCTTATTGTTATTTCGATGGCTGAGAAGAAAAACCCCCATTCTCAAACTGGCAATGAAAAACCCACATTCTCAAATTGGCAATGAAAAACCCCCATTCTCAAATTGACAACGAAGAACCCCCAATCCGTATTCATTGCCAGTGTGAGAATGGGGGTTTTTTATTGCCAGTGTGAGAATGGGGGTTTTTCATTGCCAGTTTAAGAATGTTTGTTCTTCATTGCCAGTTTGAGAATGGGGGTTTTTCTTCCCAGCCATCGATTTGTTGTTGAAACATTGCCGCGCAGAAAAATGGCTTCGGTCGAAACTACCAAAGTGAAAAACTACCCAAAACGAGGAGCTTCGAAGTTTTTAACTACTTGTTACACTGTAATAAATAGTTGGAAACTGCTTGGCTTCTTATTTTAAGTAGTTTTGAAAAGACTTCCTTAGCAGTGTACTCTTTGGATATTAATTCCGTCAAACAGTCGAACGGATCACATTCGTTTAATAATTCCATTGAAAACGAAATTAACGACAAGTTGCAATCGAACATTAAATTTGAAAAGCATTTAGCGGCGTGGGAGTTGGAAGAACGGTCGCTCCTTTGCCGTCCCTCTCTCGATTTTCGATGTCCACGGCCGCGGCGTTATCTGTCGGTCGAATCGCTTATTCCGACAATTGGGCACCCACTTATTCTAACGTTCGCTTAATTTGAGCACTATGCCATTTCCGGAAAGTAGTGCTAAAGAAAGAGGGTGTAAATGCGCGATGAAAATAACGAGGCGGAGCGAGCGAGAGGCGAGGCGCACGCGAGGGAGGCCGAGCCGCGTGTGCCACTTGATCGCACGCGTGAATGCGCCGTCATAAAGCGCGGCTCGTGAATTGATGTAAGTGAGTGGTTATTTCGCGATCATTTGAAATTTTCCCGTTACTCAATGGCGTGGGTTTAAAATAGGCCGTAGTTAGCGCCGCCTGATCAAAGTAACCGTTCCATCGTGTCACTTCCGCATCATTTCTGATAACCTTTTCACAACCACCTGTATATATTGTAAATATGCGATTCAGCTTGCACCCTACTACACGCTTGAAAAAGGTTTAATCATTCATGAAAATAAATTTCTACTGAAACGAAGAGACAGTTTTATTTCCTTTTTTTTTTTTTTTTTTAAAGTTTTTGGAAAAGAAAAAACTGTACAAAAAATGGCATTTCGCGCCTTGATATCGAGTGTACGATTTCCACGAGGTTCCAGTTTCCACACGCAGATGAATTGATGATTTGTTTTATAAGAGAGTTCAATTTACGGATTGGATGTAAAGTAAAATAGTATTAGACAATGGTAAGTACGAAGGATGAAAGAAGGAAAATATAATTGATCGATTTGCGATGAGCTGCTGGGGGTAAGACGGAAAGTCCTGTACAAAGAAGCACAGTCGTCAGAGAAAGACGAGGAGTCGATGGTAAAAGTATAATTATTCTTCGGTGGAGTGGAAATTATACGAGATTGAGACGAGTTATTGGCGATATTCATACTTTTATTAAATGACTAGCTACACCTCCACTCTTTAACTGATGCTCAATTTTATTCCTTTCTTTTTTCTCTCTTTTTTTCTTTTTTTCTTTCGTCCTTCTTTCTCACAGCACACTCCACATAATTTTCGCATTCAATAATTGTTCCAACTTTTGAATAAAATTCAATTTCATTCCTTTGCGACATGTAAGAAATAATGTTTCATCTTTATTAGAAAAATATTATGTTATAATTAACATACATTAATCAAATAAATTATATTCGTTTAGTAACCAATGCCACGAGTTATGAATGTAGGAACAGTAAACGAAGTTTGAATAATGTACGAGTAATATAAAGAGGTTAAAGATATATTTATAACAATAATAGCATTGTTGATACAAGAGTATTTTTTTCATGTGCAGTGTTTTCAATATTTTTTTCAATCGTTTTTTTTTCTCTTGCAAATATTGCCAATATTGCAAATATTGAGTGTTAACAAGTGTAAAAATATGAAATCACAATAATAAAGTGAATGTACTGTAAAAAATATAAACTAAAATAAAATCATTACTGTGTATTCATTTCACTTTCCAAACTGCCTTGAAATTAATAAAGCCAATTGCTCGCGAGACAAAAGATCAAACGATTGAGCTTATTCAAAACGCGTCATTCTTATATCACAATGTTTATGAAAATCTGCCTATCTCATTTTACGAATCGCATGGAGAAACGAGACGCGAAGAAAATCTTATCTAGTTAAATGGGAGTCGTTAGGGGGTCGCGGTAGAATTACGAATATTAATTACGTTTCCAGGGAGTTGCCGTCACGCTGGGGATGTTGAGTGCAGATGTCAACCTATTATCATTAGATACCTACAATGCAAGTGGGTTCTACTCAACCGGTCCCGTATCCACCTCATTGTTCCGTCTTCGTCCCTTCTGATTTATTGTTACGTTAACAATGTTACTCGCGCTTTTGAACAGTTACACAAGTATCGTTATCAAAGTGTCATCTGCAGAACGGGTTAAGTATTCGCATCAACTTCGTAAGACTGTAATTTCCCTATCGTGTCTCTATTAATTCAAGATGCTTCACAAAACATGAAGCTCCTAATGGAAACTGCTTCTTTTATTCCCAATCCTTAATTACAAACTTCTTAATCGAAAGTGAGACAGTGAGTATTTTTATATAAATCGAATTTTTGCTACTCGCATCTGACGCGTTTACTGTAATGTTTCTTTGTGACATAGCTTATGGTATACTTCTAATTTCTAAGGTTACACTGTAAAACAAATTTATAAATTTAAGGCTATTCATCAGTCCCACTTGCACATCGAAAAAAGGCGAATTTGCTGCGCAATTTGTGGTTATTATTTTATCGCGTTTAATATTTCAGTCGAATGTCTGAAAATGAGAGATTTGACTGTATATTTCATATGATAAAATAATAAAAAAGAACACAATGCAAACCAAGTTCGCACTCAAAGTGCAAAGTAAAAGTGGGGGATTATATATATAATATATAATATTAATAAAGTAATAAGCAATTGATTGATCTATCATACAATCTATAACTGAAGTAAAATCAATGTACGATCGTAATTAGATCAATATCCGATCACTACTTTGACTTTAATTTAAAAACTAAAAGTGTTTACTTTACTACCGTTTCTTCCTGATTCGGCAACATTTTGTCTTAACGGCATTCAAAATAGATTTTATCTTGATGCAAGTAATAATTATACGTATAATTACGTTGTATCGAACGCGTAACATACGAAAGTCGACATCCGTATAATAGGATGTCAAAGGAAGTGTGAACAATTTCGTGTATTGTCAAGATTCTAATGCGAATAGCAGACGGGATAATTATTAGAGACCGTTTGAATCTAACTGTTTCCTTCATTAGCAGTCTCAGTTCATTCGGCTATTCATCTGTCTCGCTCTAACTACCCGCCCCTCCTCCACGCGCCATTCTCCCCTCCACAATTGCGTCACCCATTCCTCGTACCGCGTCATCTGAATTTTGTGCAGAATTACCCGCCATTATCATAATTGCGCTATTACTGATAATATCTACGACTCATCTTCGAAACCGTTCTACGATGCGCTTAATCCATTTTCTATTTATAGTGCTTTCGAAGTACGATGTATAGGCGCGAACGAGTCCAAATGCACTTGAACGTATTTCGTACAAGAAATTTTACTTTTGTTCAAATCCTCCCTTTTTTCTTCCTTTCTTTTTTAAATCACTTCTCTGAGATATGTAATTGTTGCAATATTATGAACAATGTCTAATCAAGATATGAATTGGAAAGAAAATGAAGACTATTTTAATCTTTCCACAAGAACATCGTCCACAAAAATACAAACGTCTAATGCCCCCACAATTTTGTTTTCCTTATATAGAGAGAAACATCATAGATTGAAACTACAAAAACTCCCATTGATTCATATCATGCCTTTGGCATCGTTTGATTTTAAAAGTTCCACCATTTTATCCCATCGAATATAAAGGTGGTACTCTTAGAATCATACGATACCAAGTTTAAATTTATAAATTTCATTTGTATTTTAAAAATATGTAAAATGGTATAAAAATGTCTTTGTAATAATAAAAGTCACTCACCGAGCAGCTACTCTGTCCGAAAAAAACGCACCTACCTTATATTTTAAGGTAACCCGGTGTTCACCGATGTTCTAACTGCAGGATAGAATTCGTGGAAAATCTCTGCAACTGTAAGTAACGGTATCCATCTGCAGACTGTAGGCAGCAATAACAGCACACCATAGACCGCTTGCGCAAAACTGCAAAAAAGATCAAATTTATAGTTATTATTGAAATATTTACACTGTAGAATATTCCATTCATATTTCATGTAAATCAATAAATTGTTCATAAACGAAACGAAAAAAACGACCTATCAAGCAAAGCAATGCATTAAATAACTGTAAATACTCGAGAACCCGATCAACTTTGTATATTTAAACATACACGTCACAACAGGGTACCAAGGTGGCGTGCAAAACTTAAGAAAACATTTTTTCAACGTTTCTCGGCTTTCCAAACAATTGTATCCAATTTTCTTGTACATTCTTTTACATTGCATTTCTTTTACATTACGTTTTCTTTTACATTTACTTTTAGATTCAGAATACTCACACAAAGGATGCAATGAGTGAAGAAAAATGTTCTTGGTTCAAGACAAAATGTATCTTGATATTTTGCAAAGAACAAATTTTCTCGAGCCAAGAAAAGTTTCCTTGATCCAAGATAATAAGTGATTAAGTAAAAAAAAATGTCTTGACAGGATAACATTAGGTTTTAATCGAAGAAAATAATAGCAAAACTTAGTGATCCTTGAACGAAGGTAAAGATTTTTGTGAGTGAAGCTTGTCAATATATTATATTTACACTTTACTAAAGGTGTCTTTGATTATTAACAATATTATATACCAAGAAAGAACAAACAACAAATTTCACATAACTTAAAACGTATTCTGAACATTGATAAAACTTCAACAGTTCTTTAAACATTTCAAAAACTCTTGGTCTCGACGAGGTAATGTAATAATAATCGAAGAAGCAAAGCCCGACAAAATCTCTCGACACGACGATGAAGCAAATATTTATGGCTGAGGAAATGAGATATTAATGTCATATTTGCTTACTGCAGAAATTGTATAAGTACATTATGAAATTGCCACCAAGTAAATTATTAATCAGCGATGTTTAAAGCGTTTGTGTCATGTACGAGATTTATTGATGTGTCAATCACACGTGACAGTGCACCCACCATCTTAACGAATAATCAGTCGACGGTTGACTGCTGTGCTATACAGTGGTTGTCGTGCTTTATGAAATTCATGTTATTGGATTCGAGATTCGAACCTTATTTGATCGCTTGGTACGTAAATGGGTTTATATTAGTACAGATAATTTGATAGTTTAATCAATTTCCGTAAGCCGGCGAGAGTTTAATAGTGATGTCATCATTTTCAACTGGGCAAAACAATAGAGTTAATCTCACTCGACGAGCTAATATTCAGAGAGTTAACAGTGTTTCAAATACAGACAAGGTTCTAGCTAGCACAGTAGTTGACGTCTGAGATAAATTGGAAAAACGATACATGAACACAATTGGAGCTAATGACAATTTTAACATTAATAATATTAATTCATCGACGTTGCCTAAACTGTTTTCATTAACTTATTTCATTAAAACTGCCTCATACAATTACATTATATAAACTTAAAAAAAAAAGTCAATTTTGATACAGAGTGACAAATATTAAGAAAAAAAAAATGTATGTGAAAAATCGAAAAATGCCTTCTGCAGCAATAAAATTCTTGTCGAAGATCGATTGATCACTGCTTGTGTAATTTGAATGGTAAATAATATTTTTGATAATAAAAAGTACACGTATATCTCGAGGTAATCTTGGACGTGTGCGTATGAAAAAATAAAGCTCTTATTTTTGGAAAATTATATCTACGAATATGTGACAGGAACGACGCGTTCACATCAGTCGGGATTGCCTGACTGCACGAGGATTAAAGATTTGCGAGTGTATTTGCAGGTTTCGTTCAAGCGGCCCTGTATGCAAATCCCAAGCGGGCATATTAGGTGGAGGTACGCAGTTAGGCAATAACCGCTGTCAATAGAACCCTGCCTCCTCTCTTGAAGTGGCCCTCACTCGAAAATGCTACTCGCTAAATTAGGTAGGTTATATGGGCTTCGTTTCATTTGCGAGCAAACTTTAATAAGCGCTCAAATTGCGTAAAAGAGCAAGGTTTTCAGACGGACGCGAATCAGAATCGTTGATCTCTCACTGATCCGCTCTGCATATTGGCAAAAACTGCAACAATACTTTTTTTAAATAAAAATTTTTTCATTCGGCTGTCAAATTCATTGCTATCTTGTAAATTAACTTTCTAACGTCAGCAAGTGTGTATAACGTAATTTTAATTAATGTTTGCACTTGTATTGTATATTCGAGTTTTTACAGTTATTTGGTGGCAAAAACAAAATCATGAGTACGTTGATATATTTTAGAAAAAAGTGATTCTTCAATGTACAGAATTCAACTGTTTTAAAGAACACATACTTTAGAAATTAAATTAAATTTTAATATTAAAAATTATAATTAATTTGATTAGATGCATTTGTAAATTCGAGTAAATACATTTAATCAATTCGAGTATATACATTTAATTAAACAAAAAGTGCATAAATTGTCATTACAATTTGTAGATTGCTTCGACAATTAATTATCTTAAGTCAATCAATTAATTATCTTAAGTGCTTGAAAATCAACCTTTAAACATAAAAAATATACTATAAAAAAATTGTTTGTAACCGTACATTTCACATTATTATTTATATATATATATATTTTTTGTATAAAAATTGTACTAAAAAATAAAAACAAAATTTTACTTTATACAATGTTTTCCGAATTTAAAATTGTTAATATAAAAAGTTTGGAAATAAATAAAATTATAATATAATAATAATAAGTATAAAGTAATAAAAATCATTTGTTTAATCATTATAATTATTATGATTAAATAAATGTATTATATGTATTAATATATTTGATGCAGCAACACCATCTCCAATTCCTCTTATTTTAGGTCGAAAACACGACTTTTGCTAAATGTTGTTATTATTAATGTGTTTGGTTTTGACAAACTCATTAAATTATTCCAATAATTCACTTACAAAAATAATATAAAACATACACGTTATACATTATAATATTAAATTAATTATTTAATTTTGTTATTTGATGTTATGAAAAAAATAAAAAAGATAAAATAAGTCGAAATATAACATTTGTGTATTAAAATGTGATTATCATAAACATATCTGGGGAAAAAAATTGACTTAATCAACAATGAATTCAACAATAAAAACTTAAAGATTAGTGATTTATAAACATTGAAATATAGAAAGAAATACAGAAGAGTTTTGAATACAGAAAGAAGTTAGATATGTTTATGTTTTTTTTACTTTGTTTTGTTATTGTCTTGTGTGAATGTCCTTCAAATTTCTTTCAAATGTTTTTTTTTTTTTTTATTATTATTATAAGGTTTCTGTTATAATAAAATTAATAGTTTTTATCTTCTTCAAACTAAATAAATTTAGGCATGAAAAATATATATATAAGGAATTTCACTAAACCGACACTCTTGTCACTATTTACGCGCGACATCGAAGCATAGAAGTCTCTGTGGAAAAGAGACAATACGTAGCTGGAGGAACTCAAAATGACGATGGCAAAGGCATTAATAAAAACTTGGCATAATTTAGCATATTTCAAACAAATCACAATAACAATGATATTAATAATGACATTGACACTGCTTGTGTATTGAAATTTCATACATTAGCCAATTTCGTTGTTGTTGTTGTATTTTTATTGGCTATGAGGTTTCAAAATCTATTAACCTCGTATGCCAGTCCGTTAGCCAATTTCGAAAGATAAAGACAAAGCCAAAGCCAAAGTTCCGCGTAATTCACTATTCAACAATTGAATGAACGACCAATCATTCGAATAATAATAACGTGTCCTGTCGATTGGCGCCAAAGTTCTCAGTTTCTCTGTTGGCTACACCGGTTATTAACTTTTATTTTACACTGGGAAAAATAAAATAGTGAATCAGTATTGTTTCAAGACTGGAAACCTCTTTGAAGGACACACGAAAAACCAATCATATAAATTAGTGAAACAGACAAAGTCAAACAATCTCTCGGTTTACTTTGTTTATCTTTCAGCTTTAAATGTTTAGTGTCTCTTTTCTGGTCGACAGTATTGAAGGGCAATAGTGATTCGCTATTTTATTTTTCCCAGTGTATGAAATCGACTTTTTCATTGCTAGGAGCACGCAATGAAAAACTACGTGTTCAAATCTCGGGCGCCGGTGGCGCCCTCGGAAGAAATATACTATTTTCTTTACTATTTTTTATTTACACTTCATAAATGTAGGTAATACTACTTACATAAAGAGGAAAAGTCATTTTCCTCGAATGAAAACTTTTGTCCTAGACAGAGCTCCGCGCGATTTACTGACCAACAATCGAATAAACGGTCGACTGATAATGACGCGGCGTCGGTCCGCCGATTGGCGCTCAAAGACGCCAATTGGCGCCAACGTTAACTATTGACTAAATCGGTTAATAACTTTTACTTCATGAAATTAATATTTTATTTCTTACTATCTTCTTATTCGTTCACTTCGAAAATGTAATTAATACTACTTATGTAAAGACCGGAAGTCACTTTCCTCGAATGAAAACTTTTGTCCTAGACAGAGCTTCGCGCGATTCACTCATCAACAATCGAATGAACGGTCGACTGATAATGATGCGGAGTCAGTCCGCCTATTGGCGCTCAGAGACGCCAATTGGCGCCAACGTTTGCTATTGGCTAAATTACTAATTGCTTTTACTTTACAAAATTACACAATTTTATTTTTACTTTTCGTTAATTCAATTGTTAACTGTAATTTATTTTGTATGTTCAATTATAAACAGATTATAACTATATTTATAACATATTCTCAGATAAAAATAAATTGTAAAAACGTATTATTAATTTTTAATTCTATAAATTTACTTACGTGAAATTATTTTTACTTCTGTTTTTATTTCTTGAAGTTATTTTTATAGTAATAGAAAAAGAAATAAAAACAATTCTTAATTGATAAAAGCAATAAAGAAAAAAAAATAAAATGAATAATTTAAACGATAAATTTTCATTATTATTAATTAAAATTGCAATAAATAACTATAGATTATCAATTTCTATACAAATTTAGTTTCATAGATTATTTTTCCGCCGTTAATTTATTTTATTTATTTATTTTATTACTTATTTACTTACTTTTGAGTTTGTTTATTTACTTACTTCGAGATAACATTGTTTTGAAACGCAACTGTCTTTTTCTATTCTGGCAACGCCGCGCCACTAATAGGTAGTTAATTTTATTTATTTATTTTATTACTTATTTACTTACTTTTAAGTTTGTTTATTTACTTACCCCGAGATAACATTGTTTTGAAATGCAACTGTCTTTTTCTATTCTGGCAACGCCACGCCACTAATAGGTAGTGGGGAGAGCGTGGGTCAGTCAATCTTTATGTCCCTTCTACGAAGTCTCAGAATCCCACTACAGCTCTGAGGCTCTTCGATAATACCGTTGGGGGAATCAAACCACTGTTGCGGAATCTCTTTTGGTGAGTTTCAAATATCTAAATAAATGATTAACGTAAATTTATTAGTTACTGTCTTATTCAAAACAATTCGAAGAATTCAAAACAACAACAACAGATTCAAAACAACCAAAAAGAAACGTAGCGTCTGTGCTATGAAACAAAATATTGCTAAAGTGATGCAATTATAATGTAATGTTTTTTAAACACAAAAAGTACTTAAATAATTAAATGGATCATTCCTAAAATCTCCCGAATTATTGTATTAATTATTAATTATTGTAAATAAATTAAAACCGCTAGGAATACTCACTGGAACGAAAATTATAATTTGTAAACATTGATGGTAAACAAACTGCTTTCGCGGTATATTTTGTGGCGTGATAGAAAAGCAACAACTTTTTTTTTATTGAAAAAGGACAAGTCATTCAGTTTACGTAAGTGCTATCTTTTTCAATAAATATAGTTGTTAATTTCCATAAATGTTATTTTTATGTAATGTGTTTAATTTTATATTTATATTTTTGTAATTTATATATGCGAAAAAAAAAAAAAAAAAAAAAAAAAAAAAAAAAAAAAAAATTTTAATTAAAAAAAAAAAAAAACAAGAAAAAAATGGGAAGAGAGGTGGATTGAGGTGGTAGAGTTAAAAAAAAAAAAAAAAAAACAAAAAAAAAGAAGATAGGAAAGGAAGTAGGATGTAGACAAGAGATCACAAACAAAAAAAAAAACAAGATAAACATTGATCAATAATAAAGAGCAATGGGCAGTATGCAAGACGAAGAAGTGTGTAGACACAG
>JABFOV010001812.1:0-22909 GCA_022817685.1 Aradophagus sp. ZL-2020 | reverse complement strand
TTATTTATATATTGTATATAAAAAAAAAAAGAAAGAATTGAATTATATTTTATAATATAATATAAAAAAAAAAAAAATATAAAAAAATAAATTTTTTTTTATTTTAAAAAAATTTAAAGTAAAAAAAAAAAAAAAAAAAAAAATAAAAAAAATTTAAAAAATTTTTTTTATGCAATTATTATTATTTTTAGTTTGATTTTTATTATTACTGTTTTTTTTTTTTTTTTTTTTTTACAAATAGTCAGCTATTGTAAAGAACAATCCAAAAAAAGCCGTACGTAGTGTTGGCGATGGGGAGATTGTTGAATTTGATGTTGCCATCGGTGAGAAAGGCAATGAAGCGGCCAACGTAACTGGACCGGAGGGCGAGCCAGTTAAAGGCTCACCTTACGCAGCCGATAAACGCCGCAACTTTCGCCAATGGTTCTACCCGAAACGCGGCAGTGGAAAACCTCTACGTACCATGAGGCAGCGCGATGGCGAAGGTGAAAAAACAAACGAATAATCAAACAATGTTTTCAAATTCCCGGAATACCAGGAATACCGGTGTTCAATGATTCAATAAAAAATTAATAAGTACAATTGCACAATCAGGTTTGTCAAGAAAAAGGCTTAGAATCGATACTGTGCATTTTTTATTTATAAATTTTGTTTAATTACAAAATTTTTCATCATTATCATAAAAGTTCATATAAAATAAAAGTAGTGGTTGAAAACAAAATTTTGTAAAGAAATAAAATTAAAAAACAGGTGAAAACAAAGAAGGACAGGAGGGCCAGAACACCGGCGATGCGCCCAACAGACCACGATACAGACCACGCCATCAATATGACCAACATTACAGCCGTAACAACAAGCGCCGTTCCGGCTCAAACCCGCAAATTCAGGGCGAGAACGGAGCCGAGGGCGCTGAACAGCAAAACGTAGGGGAGCAGGGCGAAGGTGGCGCTCCTCGCATGGGAGGACGCACTCGTGGTATGCCGCCGCGACGAACGTTCCGACGTAACAATTACCGTGGCGGGAGAAACTCTGGACCACCAAGACGACCACGCAGTCAGGATGGCCAAGTAATTTTTTTTTTTTAATCCTTTGTATCATCCTCCCTTTTCAGAACTTAAACAATATTGTATGTATATTACAGCAATTTGAAAGTAAGTATATCCATAACTTTCCCAAATCTCATACAATCTCAAATATTGCAAAAAGTTGAAATCCACACACGTTCACACAAATCAGTTTAAAATAAGTGGATTATTTTCATAGTAAAATTCTACCTAAATTTGTCATACTTTTATCATTGCAATTTGATCAGAGTGATTATTCATTTTAGCTAACATTGATTTTCTGCTATTTGAATAGACAGTTTAATTAATGAGCAAAGAAAACTGCGCATTTAATCTTGCCTACATCTAATATTCTTGTCTTATACTTTATGAGTTTAGGGAGAGTTACATATACATGTGTGAGTTCAATATCACATAACCTTTTTTATATCGTGTATTGCAATTTTATGAAATATTCAATACTCGCACAAAAAAAATTGTCAAAGCAGCAGACCCTACCTGTTAATTTATTTTTTATTTTGTAGCAAAAGAGTTTCATTATACAGATTTTATGTGAAATGACAGTATGAATCACTGGTAACTTGTCGCCACTGTTTCAAACTGTATTTTTACGGTATAACTCAATATGTGTTCCAAAAAATACCCTTAGAATTTATCATTTTGCTTTATTCTGTACATATTAGAATCTATCATTTTCGTTCACTGCAGTCTTCTCTTTTGTTATGTTATTCTTTCTCTTGTAGTTAAATTTATAAAATGTACACATATAAAATGAACAAAGATAATTGGTGGGATAATGATCTACCTACTTATCTTTGTTTATTCTACATATCTATATTTTTTGTGTCCTTGTTCCAATTTTTGAATTCATAACTATCTTAGAATTCTGAGTATCATTTTCTCTTCAATGCAAGCGATTTGAATAAAATATATTATGTCATGTGAAATCGATATAAGACAAATATTATGTTTGTGTTAACATTAGGGTTAATACTTTACACTCTAGTATCAAACGGCATTAAAGCCAATTTATGAGAATAGAGAGTAAAGTTTCATTCACACGACATTTTGCTTTCTTATTTTACCACAGCTTTTGTAATTGTCTGTGTAATTGACAATTAGAATCTTGTTAAAAGTAGTAGCTTAAGGTGATTTGTCAAGTCTAAAGCGATAATGTTAATAACTTTTTAATTTAAAACATTATATGTAATATTAACATTTTAATATTGAAAGAATAACTTTAATGATTTATACCAAAATTTATGATTTTAAATTAATAGAGGATTGGTTTTCATCGATTTATCTACCTTGAAATAGTTTAAATCATCTATTAAGTATTTAACAAAACAAACAAAAAATACACTTATTTAGTAATATAATAATGTAGGCTTGAGCAATCGCCTTAGTTTAGTGCTTTTTGTTAGTTGAATAAAAGTTCAACCTTTTGGGTTAAATTTGAACTAAAGTTGCCAATGAAATTGAATTGTGAAAGATTTTAGCTCATAATGACAGACATTTTCATCAATTTGTAAATCTGCAAATTTCATCGACAACTTTGATTTGAACTTTGTAACAATCAAGGATGCTTATTGAAAAGTTTATTGAGTGTTGTTCAAAAGTTCTATTTGTATATATATAAGTGAAGATTTTTAAATCCCAAATTCATGTTGGAAGTAGTAGTATATTACATACCAAAGGATTCTAACAAATGTACATAGATGTTTTTATACTTAATTAACGAACATAATAATACAAATATATTTATACTTAAATGAATAACAATGTATTGCTTGAACAAAACAAACATCTATTAAGTTCTGCGTAACAATTAGAAAGCAAATAGTGAGAAGGGACTGATTTCATTATTTCGAACTAAAAAATCACAATAACTAACTTGAATACTAGTGACATTTCAGCGACAGTCCTATATAAATTTTACATCTGTTTTATGAAATTCGCAAAATTGAAGCATCCTTGATAAGAAAATTGTAGAGCTTGACACTTTTACATAGTCACAAACGCAAACCACACTATTGCACGTTTCTTTGTCCTCTTTTCAGTCGGAGCAGAAGACGGATGCACCCAAAGAAAAGGATGCACCTGCCGCTGTCCCTGCTTCACAGGTACAATACACTTTTTTTTTTATTTGCATCTTCTTGCATTATTTTCTAACAGTTTGACGTATCCCACGCTTGTCAAAAAAAATTACAAAAGTTTAATTTATATTGTAATCATTAGTTCCAATTTTATTGACAGAGTGGAATATTTACGTTGTTTCTAATTAATACAATACTTACAGCTTTTCATATACATATTTCAGAACAATGAATGTACAGGAATGAAGTTGTATTATATAATATTGATAGCAGGGTCAGTTATATTTTCCTCAGCCTTTAAAACCTGTGGGGGTTTTTGTATTTTAAAACCCATTTCTGTTTTGGGTCATATGGAACTGTGTTCAATTTGTTTGTTTCTAACACACACATACATCTGACTTTAGACTTGACTTCTTAATTTCATTGCTGGTAGAATTTTTTTTTTTTTTATTTGATTAAATATTAGCATTTGCATTAGAAAAATCTTTAGTAGAATATATTGTGTGTATGAGTTTATCCCTCTGAAAACAAAATTAATACAAAATCATTGATATACATTAAATTTTATCCTAAAAAATGCAAAAATAATGAAAATTGCAAAAAAAATTTGTACAAGGATTCTGTAATTTAAAAAAAAATTGTTTTAAAAACAAAATGTGTTATTTTCAGTATAGTTTTTGATAGAAAATATGAATATGTTGTTATTTTAAATTTTTTAACTTAATTATATTTTATGTTTAAAATAATTTGAAGTTCAATTTTGTTGTAAAAAACAAACTGTGTACTTTTTATACGTTATATCGACACTTCCTCTAAAAATAAAATTGTCTTGAAAATAGATTCTTTTACAAATTACCAGAGTCTGAGACATTAACGATTCATTGTTTTTACAGGAGAGCCAGCCGGCACAGAACTTGCCGAAAAATGCAGACGCGCCCGCCCCGGAGAGTACCGCTTAACCAGCACGGTCGCCTCCAAACTCGAAGCTCCCTAATAATGTATAAACACCTTTATAACATTGTTCGTTGCTTTAAATTAAACAACGAATGGCGATGATAGGAGCTTCGGCAGCAGCAACAGCAACACAGCAGCAACAACACTATAAAAAAATATAAAAAATCCCAAAAAAAAAAAAAAATCAAGTTTTTAATCAATACGCTCTTTTGCGACTGTTGGCCGAATGAGATGAAAAGAAATGAATTGAAATTGATCTATTATCTCGCAGCCAAGCAATAAATGTCGCGAAAGGGCCGAATTTCGTTGCCGAGAAGAAAGGGCGGCGAGAGAGACTTTTGTTTCGCACGTATACATTAACATTTACACGCGCAATACTTTACTGTTTTACAAACCCTTTTTTCGTTTCCGTTTCATCATTTACTCTTTCTTTTTTTTTCTTATATTGTCGTAATTATAAATTACGAATCCGAACTCCGTTTCGCAGTCGGGTACATTAGAAACGGTTTGTTATTATTTATTTTTTTTCCATCTTTTTCAATTGAGTGATCATTGTAAGAATTACAAATCCGAGACTGACGATAATATATCAAGGAGAAATATTTACTGTGTTATTAATTATGGAGTCAAACATTGATGAAAAAGCTTGTGAAAATAAAATTTTTGTCCATTAAGAAAACGTGTTTTTATATAAAGCGTTTTATTCTCTTTTAGAGTAACTCGCTGATCTGCGTCTATACACGACGATCAATTGTATAATTTTTTTACTGTTTAATGATTTCATTGCGCAATTTCTCTCACAAAACGCAGCCTCTTTTCTTCGCGGTGCATTGTTTTTTCGAATGATATTCGCAAGGCGATAAAAGCTCATCACGTAAAAGCTAAGAAAACCAACAAACGGAAAATACAAAAAAGGACAAAAGATAAGGGAATGAACAAATAAGCATAAACTAAATAAAAAGAAGAGTGCATAATATCTCTGCATTTTTTCAAGAGGACATAATGTTTAATGATAGTAACTCGAACAATGATTCGACATATGAAATTACAAAATGAAAATGACGCGACGCGCTCGCAGTGATTTTTGTACTGACTTCAAGTGCTAATTTCTTATACGGAATTTAATTTTTTCACAAAACTATGTGCATTATAAAAAATAAATTATACAAAAAAATCGAAAAAGCAACGTAACAGGATGTACAAGAGATTTTATTTAAGTAACCTTTGAATTCCTTTTCCAACATCTGTTAAACCAATTTGCGTTTTTCCATTAAATAAGTTGATTTTTGTTCTAACTTGTTTAGGTTCATACTTATAATCGTACATCGTTTTTTAATAATGTTTTAAGTAATTTGGTTTTTTTAATACTTGACAAAACTAAAATAAATTAAATACATTTTCATCTGTTCATTTTGTTGTTTAGAGCAATATTTTAATGTACCAATTCAATAATTTTGTAATTTTAATATTATTTTTTTACCGAACAGTGTTTACCGCGTTGAAATAAAGTCTAATGATTGGAAAAGCAATTTAAATAACGGAAAAACTGAAAATATTAAATATCGACTACTTCTCATGCACATGTTATAAAAAGTATGGTGCAATAGGAGAAGTCATCAACTTTTTGTCTTTGTTGTTATTCAATGTACTGTCACAAATTGACACAATCTCCTTCTGAACCGCCAATTTATCCATACGTTCTTCTTCATATATTTAGTAACATTAAACAATTTTTGCATTTGCCATTAGAGGTACCAATACAAATAAAAATAGTACAAGTAAACTTTTGTATTAAATACCACCCTAATTGGTGAATCCTTGATAATTAAAATAACATCATTTCTTTTTACTTTTTTATTAACAAATATTAACAAAATACATAATTTAGAAAATTAATACAAATCACACATTTCAAGAAGATGATCAGTCAAAATTGAAATCGTCCCTCTGAAATAAACAAAATTAAATTAATATAATTCCAATTGTTAAATGTCTCCAATTTAATTTAAAACAACTTGTCATGCATTGATGTTCAATTTTAATGCACTTATACATAATATTCTTGAAAATATTAATAAATAGATAATTCATTCAAACAACTTTTTCACCTCAGAATTTTTTTGCAAGGTATATACTCAAGAAAAAAAGAATGTAAAATTACAATTAAAGAGTAAATACAAAAAAACAATTTGACTACAATTTTATAGGAAATGTAATTTAATTTTACATTCTTCTTTGGCAATCTGATATTTGTTGTAATAAAATTGACTCACAATGTTGTTGTATGTTAAGATATGTTTCTTAATTGCAGAAGCATCCACCCAGGTAACAAAGTCTTCTAAATTCCTAAAAAAATACAGAAAACCTTTCCTAATAAAAAAATGTCATTTTTTATTGCAAATGTATTATGCAATGCATTACAAACAATAGAACAAAAAATACGTTGTTTACCTTGTAACTAAAAATGCAGGATCTTTGATTACTTCTGGTCCGATACGAACATGACCTTGTTCTATAAATTTAGTTGCCATCTTTAAATTTTCGCACATTTTACTCTTTACCATAATAATGGGCAATCTTCTTCTACAAAATGAACCTGCAGTTAATTTTTGAGTTAAAGATAGATCTGACTTTGTTGGAATGAGACCCATCATGTATAACTTTTCCAATAACATTGCACTTTGTTCAATACGAAATGGATGTTTAGGATCAAGTTGTGAAATTTTTCTTCCTATTTCACGAATATTTCGAGCTAATTTGTTGTATCTAAAAGAGATGACAGTTTTAAGTTCATATTAATTATCTTATTATTATTATTTTAATTATCTAATATAGTACAGTAATTAACATAGTACAGTTGAAATACTTACTTTGTATAATCCTCTCTTTTCTGGATCCTGTATTTTTTTAAAACTTTAACTTCATGTAAATTATTGTCTGCTTTCCAAGAAATAAAATCTACTTTTTTAAGGAGCTTCTGCTCGTGGTACTTCAATTTTCGAACCATATTTAAATAAACAGGTCCAAGAAGTTTAAAACAAGGAAACTATTGCTCTTTTCTTTGATGACTTAAGCAATTAAAAGTCAGTGTCTCATGCAACACAAAAAACAAACTGCAACTTTAAAGCAGCATGTGGCCACCTTATCTTTATTTACCTAATCCTAGCATGTAAAACATAACCAAGACATTTGACAGATATGGGAGCTTATTGTGGCTCCCATATGTTTTTTGGCATTTTCTATAACTAACAGTATTTTGTATTGAAGAATGCATTCACATGAACTGAATTGTCAGTTTTTTTAATATAAAATAATGATAATCGAAGATGCAATTAAATAATCGCGATCGTCTTATCCTTTCCTTGTTTATATCCTATTGAAAGATGAAGAAAAAAGACTCAAGAAATCTACATTCTCAAATTGACCATTAAAATCAGTTATGACGTTTTTGTTTGTCAACAATATTTTGTACTAAAAAAGGACACACGATCCTGTTTACAAAAGTCTTGTTTACATAATAAAAGACTTGTTTTTAAAAAACAAATAACGCCTTCTTTGTTGTGCACGTTGATTTTACAAATATGCTTGCTTCGTCTTGAGCAATGATATTAAACTAAACAATATCTTTTCTAATATTTTTTATTATATTATAAACAATGAATATCAGAATATTTTTGCAACCACTGCTAAAATTACATTAGTAACAACATTAAATGCACAAACATTACAGACAACAAAAGCGTTGTTGATCTTTTTCTCTCGTTCGCAATTTCATATGTGATATCCTTACCAACATGATTTTAGTATTGCTTTCATGATTCTTACAGTATTTCATTTGCTTCTCGTGTACAATCAAAAGTAACATTGACCAAAACAATACATTGCTACGGCATATAATCATTGACAAAACGTCTGTTTACTCATAAATCAATGGACCAAGTTACGCTACAGTTACTTTATTTTTGTGATTAAATTAATCCTGATACAACTAACAACAAAAAAGGAAAGAAACAGATGGAGCTAGCAATTAATCATTGAGTTTTGTGCACTGGATGAGTCTATTGTATGATTACGTTGTAAGTTAGGTTAGTTGCTTCAACTAGTGTCATTATTTGAAAAGACATAGCGACATTTTCGATTCGCATGTGTTAAATTACGTTTCGATTGGCATTTTGTTTTCAAACGGATTTAACATGCCCGGAGGCATTTATGAAAACACACTTGTCGAACCAGAATGGTTGATTCGCGAGCTGAGAGCCGGAAAGGATTCGGGCGAACTGTTGGTTTTAGATTGCCGTTTACAGTCAGATTTTGCAAGTGCTCGAATCCGAGGTAGCGTATCGTTGGTTATTCCAAGTATTATGCTCAGGCGCTTAGCTGCGGGCAAAGTTGATCTGTTTTCAACGATTAAGTGCAATGAACTTAAAGAACGAGTTAAGAGGTTGTTACAAGGTAGCAGCGAAACCAGAGGTACTTTTGTTTTGATCGGCGATTCCACTGAACCTAACGGATATCAACAGGAAACTATTCAGGTGCTCGGCCGGAGGCTCAAAGATCTCAAGGGCAATGTCGTTGTGTTACTTGGTAAACAATGTCAATAATTATTGCAATTCGTTCTTTTTGCCAGAGTGATAAAAAACAAACAAAAAACTTCTGGATTTATTTCAAATTTAACATCAAATTTGTTTTTTACATACTTCAGTGGATCAATATGATTTATTTAATGTAATAATTAAACATACTTAAAAATTCCCAAACAAAACTGTTTAATTATTGCCAATATTGTCTTTTCTGTCATTCTATTGTTTCTTTCAATTATTTACAATGCATTAAAATAATATTCATATCATTTTAGGAGGGTTTGAAGCATTCAGAGATAAATATCCTGAATGGTGTGAGTGCAACCCGATCTCTTCTGAGAATTCTGCTAATCAAGAAATTAACGAAGGAGAATTGATGGGTTTACGTTCATTACGAATTTCCGCATCGCCAGCGAGAGCATATTCTGATTCAGACAGTGACAGTACCTGCGATTCTCTTGGTAAGTTTTCTAATAAAAACTACATGGTGTGGTATAATCTTATGTAATACGTTTGATTTGAAATGCCATTACTTAAGCTTCGAAGAAAAGAAAAAGAAAAGTAATATTAATATGTATAATATTTATAAACAGTGATAATGGTTACAATAATAAACAAAAGAAATATTCTATACTCTATAAAAATATATTCAATTTGATTCTACTTAGGTCCAGATGATGACAAAGATTTCCCTGTGGAAATCTTACCTTACTTATATCTCGGTAATGCTGCAAATAGTGAAGATGAAAAAGCCTTAAGCCGCCATCGGATAGAGTACATATTAAATGTAACTCCTGACTTACCAAATGTTTTTGAGGAATCTGGTTCTATTAAGTATATGCAAATTCCAATCAGCGATCATTGGAGTCAAAACTTAGCTAGCTTTTTCCCTCAAGCCATACAATTTATTGGTAAGATCATGTATAAGATTATGCTTAAAGATATTTTTTTTACTTGGCCCTTCGAAAAGTATCATAATTAGTTGCAAATATTCTGATTAAAATATCAATTTTTAAATCTTATTATTTTAATAACAGATTTTATTCAAACAGTTCTTTGAAATTTATACAGAATTTATTTGGTGTATTTCTAATTAATATTAAAAATTGTATCAACATTTGCAATTTTCAGAGGAGGCTCGAAGTTCAGACAAGGGAGTGCTGGTACATTGTTTAGCAGGAGTATCTCGATCTGTGACGATAACCGTCGCTTACCTGATGCACAAATGCAGTCTCAGTTTGAATGACGCATTTAATTTAGTTCGCAGCCGCAAGTCAAATATAGCACCCAATTTTCACTTTATGGAACAACTATATCGTTTTGAAAATGAACTCAAAGATAGAAGTAAAGATAAAGAAACAAAATGTATAGCCACATGCCGATCCGGAATGCCTTGCAGTTGTTCATCATCAACATTCTTAAGCCCGCTTGACCTTGGTTTAAGTCCTGATTCTGGAATCGAATTCGATCGTTGGGCCAGTGGCACTCCGGCCGAATGAGATAAATCCGGAGGGACCCAATACAAATTCTAGGTCCCTCCGGATATTTAATTTCATATTTATAGTGATGATGTACGCTTCAATTTGTTTATTTTCTTTTAATTATTCTTATAAAAGCAAATAAAGTTAAATATTTTGAAATTTATGTGCCTTATAATTGAAATTATAAATATGCAAACTATTAAAGCCTGCAAAGATCAGAAAGGAGACAAAACATAATGACCTTACATTGAAAAAAGTAATAATTTGTTTTTATTATTCTGTACTAAAATTTTGAAGCATGAAATTTATAGCTAAAAGTAACAAATTTGGGTAGAAAAACATATTTTCTATTTGGTTAACATTTTTCCAAATTCTAACTAATTAATATAGACATGCATTTGACATTGTGTTAGTCATACTTCATAATTAATGTAATTATTAATTATATTTTTTACTAAAAGAAAGGATAATAAGTAGTAAATTGAAGGATTAATAAAAATAAAATATTCAAGTTGTAACTACATAATATTTACAAAACAGCGAATATAGTTTTGTTGAAAAATGACAATTTCCAGCTTTGCAAATTTTTTTGTCTTACTTTTTATTTTTTTTCTGATGCTTTCGTTGTTCTTTTTCAGCTTCTTCGTGAAGACGACGTTTTTTCCTCAGCAACCAAATTTCCTTTGCTCTCTCCTGTCGACCTTTCATCATACTTTTGTACAGATTTCTGTGTTTCTTTTTGATCATTTTCTCACGAAGGCGATACGCTTGCTTTTCTTCACGAGTTTTTTCCCAAGGAACTTCTTTAATGACTTCAGATTTTACGACCTTTGATGGTTTTATCGCCTTTTCTCTATCTGATTCTTTATTACATTCTTTTTCCACTTTATCAATAATCTTTGATGACTTTAAGGCATTTTTCCTATTTAATTCTTTATTATATTCTTTTTCAGCTTTGTCAATAACGCTGTCATTATCATCATCTTCTTCGTTTGATTCATCTTCATCTTCGTCCTCATCTACACTTTTATTTTTTTCTTCTTCATTTTCGTTCTCATCTTCCATACTTTCCACTTCGTTTTCGTCATCTTCCATACTTTCAACTTCATCTTCTTCATCTTCTTCACCTGTAATAACACATAAATTGATTATTAATTATTTATTACACTCCAAAAAATTACATAAAAATTACATTTCTCATAATAACAACAAGCGTTTACAGTTTACAGACATCAATAAAATTTGCATACAATATACAGTGATAAAATTACCATTTTTTAATTTGTACTCAGGATCGAGCAAAATGCGTTCTTCAGGTGGTATGTAAGTTTGAGTGTGTCGATTATCAGTAAATGGTGAAAGGTGAGGTGGTAGAATACAACCCATGAAATATTTTTCAACTGGTAACAACTCTCTAGCGTTGACTGAATCATATACCCACTGTGGTTGTATGTAGTACCTGTTTATTAAAAAAAAGTAATTATTTTAATATGCATACAAAATAAACAAATTAAAAAATAACAATAGAAAGTTAAGAAAAAAAGCTGTTAGTAGCTCTTGTCAATGAATTATGCGATGAAATAATAATAATTTACCTAGACATATATTTTTTTTCCATGCTGGGTCTGTCAACAATCTGATGAGTAATTGTTTCATCATTTTCATCAAATGTTGATCCAATGAATAGCAATTTATCCCATGAAACTTCGGCGCCAAAACATCGTAAAACGAAGACTAATGGTTCTCGAGGAACTTCTCGATTAATAAAAAACTTTAATCCTTTGAATAATGTTTTCAGTTTCTGCACTTTTGCTGCTTCTTCTTTCAGAGCTTCCATATCTTTATTCATTTCCTGAGTTTCAAAAAAGTTTTACGTTTTACATTTATTTTCACATAGATTTATTTAGATAATATATGGAATAAATAAAAAAATTTGTTGCCAAAACATTCCTTTCATTAAATTGATAAATGATTCCTAAATAAAATATAATTTCACAATTTTTAATTAATTATTTAAAGTATGTAATTTTCAAAACAAATACCTTTCCATTCGAAAAATCATCAATTTCTAAATCTTCATTATCATCATTTGTAGCATTTAAAGGCATAAGTGGAGCGTTCAATGCAGCAATTCTTTCAGATACAAAAGCATCTTCATCAACAAGATCTTTGGCTGAATTTTCTGTAAATGTACATTTATTTTATTAAATAGGATTATTAAATAGGATTATTTTATTAAATAGTATTATCTGATTAAAAAATGAAAAATAAATTGAAATATATTAACTTTTCTTCATGTATGCTCACTCATATTTACCATTTGAAGTGAAATTCGGTGGATAAAGCAAATTTAAGGAGTTATACAATCTATAGTTAACAAAGCCAAGCATAATGATGTAAAATTCAACAAAAGTGGACATAATTTTGAAATCTACATCAGCTTTTGCTTGAGGCTCAAATGAAAAATGATGAGGCACAATCCAAGTTATGTTTTGTCCTTTGATTTCTGCTTGATAGTAGTAACCTTTGATAGAAATAAAAACTTTCCTCAAAGCTTTAGCTGCGATTACTGCATTCATAAACTCAGTTGTTAACCTTCTGCACAACATACTCTGATCTCTAGGGATATGTGGCAAGGAAGGAAATGTACTAAATAGAAAACACAAGCTCAAACAATCATCTAAATCTCTGAGTGCATCAATAAATGTTGGATAACGTTCCTTAACAATGTGATCAATTTTTAATTGTGGGTGATTGTTCAGGTATCTCTTCATTTCAGCCCTATTGTTCATAGTTCTTGCACGAGAAACTTTTTTGTTGAAAACCTGCATAAATTACAAACTTTTTAGTAGTAAAGATTTATGTTTGTAATAGAAAAGTATGTTTTGAACAAATAAATTGTAACATAAAATAGTGAACAATATATTAAGTAGGTTGTCGAAATTATAATTTTCCTTATACCTTTATTTCCCTGAATTTTTTTATAATTGATTCGTGCATCAAAAATTGAATATCTTTTTTATGATACAACGTCCTCCTGGTAAAATGTCCCTTTTGAGCCCTTTTGAGATTTCTGGGCTCTCTTGGATAAATTCCTTTCAGAATACATAGCCTTCGAAAATCTTTTAAGTTTAACTGCAACTTTTTCAATGCAGCTTTTCTGGACATAAACTGGGTAGCTTCCCCAGAATGATACTGCAAAAATAACACAATTAATTAAACTAATCCATTTTTCACATCAACTTAAAATGAAATAAAACTGTACAAAATATAATTTTTCTACTTATCAAAAATGTCATAAATTTTTATTCATAAAGAAACTATTAAAAATACACTTCTTAAAATTTCATTTATGTATCAGAAACAATGTTTTTAAAAATTGTTAAACAGTTGTAATTACAGCTACAAAATTATGCTTTTGTAATTTATGTTAAAGTGATAAATATCTTTTCAATAATTAAATGCCTGATTGCATTAGAACAAACTTGTATTTTTATTATCAATTAACAAAAAGATCGCCATACATATTGGCCGTATGAACCCACGTTAAGGGTTAGGTGCCAAGAAAAAAGAAAGAAAGAAGAACAAAAAGATGTAATTCGTACAATATATATTATACTGTAAATTATATGTAATATTTAATAACTTTATAATGAACAACAGTTACTTACTTTTTTGTGTTTTATAACCATTTTGTTGATTTGTTATTGTGTTCACAGAATAATTTTAAAACATTGAGTTAAACGATAAATATTTTATGTTTCCAAGTAGTCTTGAGTGTTCAACCACTCTGCTTCTCTTAGATTACTTTGTTGCATTAACTAAAGTTTTATATAATCAAATCTTTATCCAACCACGTGGTTTAACCTAAAAATTAACTTAACAAATCTTCTTGTTCTTGCTTCTTGAGCAGAAATGCTAGATTCGGCGGCTGTACACTCCCGTATAAAAGTTTTTTGACAGATATACATTACTAGACAAAGATAGTATAATGCGAACTCCGTATCTGTTATCCTTATCTTGCAAAATACATGGGAAAAGTATTATTTGAAAAATCGTGTATTTCTCTCAGACCAATGCACTTATATCAATAAGGGATAGACAATGCAGTTCAAATAAATGCGTCCTGTATTTTAATATTTAATATTTAATTTTATTTTATTCCTGCTGTAAAATCAAACGACGCATGCATCTTTCTATCCTTCTTTCCATCAGTTACTTAAAAAAAGATAAAATACAGAACACCACTGTCGCACTAGTGAAATGTTTTGCTTAACTGCTCAATGCCAACAAAAAAGAAAAATAGAATCATGTGTTTTGCTGTGTAGATAAATAAAAAATTCTGATACAAAAACAGTTTTATGTATAAATAATCACTTTTTGTATAGTAAAGGTGATATTGTTGCTTTACAAAATGTCAAGAATTATCAGTCAAGGAAGATCTATACTGAAATGTTGTAAAAACACATTAAATGTCAGGCAACTTTCAGTGTCACCTATATTAAGGATTAAAGAAGGTATGTTCTCAGTTAATTTACAGTATAAATTTAAAATTGAAATTATATATAAAATTATTTTTTTATCTAGAATCTCAAGAAAATACCTCTTCAAATCCATTATCCCTCCTCAATCACACATCACAACTAAGAATAATTTTATTTGATTTCGTCACAATAACATTTAATTCCTTAAAGTTATTTTATAAATAATTGTAAATTATTTTAATGGTCTGTTCCTCACTAGAGCATAATTTTAATATTTATTCTTATTTTACAGTTATAGAAGAAAAGAAAGGCAAAACACTGACTATTTCTGCTGAAATAAAACTTCAAGAGGATTCTAATTTGATGAAATTGCATCCAACAGGAGCATGTCCACTTTGTTCATATGGTCTTGAAGTAAAGCATACGGTAAAAAATGGCAAAAAGACGATTAGAACGACCATTTCATGAAATTCGTTCAATAATCATTTAATGAAAATTGAATATACTTTTAAATTTGTTTATAATCAATTTTTAGAAACTTTGTCAATAATTTATCTAATGTTTTTTTACTTTTTAGGATGTCTTAATATTAAGTCAATTTCTTGATAAAAATGGTAAACTGTTAAATCGAAAAGTTACTGGATTATGTTTGACACAACAGAGAAGGGTTGATTATTTGATAGAAATGGCAAGAGCAGCTGGTATGTAAACGAATTTATGCATACGGCAATAACAATTTTCATTATATATATATGTTTTTATAGTCCTATTTAATTGTATTTTCAGGTCTATTGAGTAAATCATACAAAACAGAACCAACGCCAAAAAATAAGAAATATATGGATTTCAACACTTATTATGATGAAGAGACAATAAAAAGTAGATATTTTTAATCTAAATTCAGTATTGTATGTAAAATATTAAAAATTAATTAAATTATAAATGTTTTCAAATATAAAAATATGCTATACCTACCATTTTTATCTAATGGGTATACTAGTCTAAAGATAAGAATATCAATTTCCACTTTTTACAATAAAAGTACATTTTTGTGTAGTATCAATTTTAATTTATACAATTTATCTACAATATTAAAACGTTTGATGTACAAAAGATAATTGAATCATCGACGAATGATCTAACTTTTTTTATAGAAACTTCTTTTCCTGAATATCCGCCCTCTTGTGTGTACCATCACAAAATGGTCTGTTACTTGTTTGCTTACATGTGCATAGCCAGTAATCTTTCGTTTCTTCTACTTTAAACCAAATTGGCCGTAACTTAATTTTCAAAAATATATTTTTATGAGTCTTATCACAAAACGGCTGTTCATGACTCTGACCACACAAACACCATGAATAAGTTTTACCGGCTTCTAAGCGTGTTTTGAATGGCTTTTTGCCAGCAATAATTCCATTTTCTTTTTGATAACTTGCTGAATAAATATCTTTTAAAACATTCTTGGGAATTTTCGGTTCATCACTTGGTTGACTGGATGATTTACAATAAAATCGTTTGATCTGAAAAATATAAAATGTCTACTATTAAAAATTAGCAGAGATAAGTAATGCATAGCAAGATATCTTACTAAAGGAAATAATTAAGAAGACGATTTTGATTAATTAATAAAGATTCAAAATCTTCAGGCATTTTAGAAATAAATTTGATAATTGATGAAAAAAATTTTAAATACCTGGTTATTTAAATTAAAACGAAAAAAAAAAGTAAAAGGTTAAACATCATTTACTACAATAATTTATCTTAAATTGTCTACTTACAATATTCAAGCCAGTGACTGAAGTAAATGTGTTAATTTTTTTTACAGCTAAAGACATTTTTATCATGTTTTGCATAAGTATTCAAAAGTGATAAACTTAGAAAATTAAGGTTATGTTTTCATTTACACTTGGTCCACGCATGGGGGCTTCCCGAATGGAAAAAGGACCACAGAATAAAATTTTCGTTGTTGAAATAAGACGACAAATATAATTTCTGGGAGAACAATTAATACAGTTTCATTATGTCTCATCTTCTCTTTTACGTTCTACAATTGATCAACTGCATTGCATAAATTAAAAATATTTTTTCTCTTCTTTTAATATTTTATCGGCACAATTCATGCCGAAACTTGTTGCATATTTGAACAAAGACAGACAATATAAACTATGAATGTGCATCTTTTATTATTAATATAATAATATAATAATCTGTCTTGAATAAGCTATTTAGTTACGACGCTTTTTTTTTTCTTTCGGCGTACTTTTTTAATAACAATTTGTGTTGTTTTATGAAAACTAAATCGTGTGTCCTTTTTCAATATAACAGCAACGTTGAAATTACGTTATATTTTTAAAATGAGAGATGCATATATTGGCGTCTTCTTTCTACCAATATTTTTGACATTTTTTAACGCGATCAACATTTGCATTCAATACAATACAATTTATCGCATATTCGATTATTTTTCAATGAATGAGAAAGTCTCTCGATAAAACATAACATATTTTATACATATATTCAACATGCATTTTTAACTTTTGCACATATAATAAACGTATATTATACGTATAAAAAAAAAGGTTCTATCAAAATAAATCGAACATGCGATATCGCAATATTACATCACACGCTGTACGTTTTCATTCACTTTATTCTAATACACAATGAAATTATTATGCAGTATCTTCGTCTCTTCCGTCATCAATAAAACTAATTGCAATTAAAAATGACAAAGATACTTCACAGAATGTTCTTCGCGAATCTTGTGTCGCAAAATTCTCTAGAATTAAAATTACACATTATACAATGATCTCTTTTCCTTTCAAAGAATCGTATATAGGCGTCTCACTCTAAAACTATGTGATTCGACGGCAGGTACGGGCGATATGGGTGAGGCAGGCGAAGACTCGCGAGAGTCGTTGGTCTATAACGCGTTAGTTCGATGGCAAATGCTGTATCGAGGCATGTCACCGGCTGTAGACGGAAATTCCCGCCAAGATTAGCGGCAAAGAAGCGTGCGCAATTTAACGCGGCAAAGTGATGCACGATCATCGGCCGCTGGCGAACCGCGTGCGCGAGTGACAAGGAACGCAAGCGAACAGAACGTTTCTCGGGGCCGCGTTCGCCGCGTGCAAAAAAGCCGTCGCCGGTCTCTCCGGCGATGCTACGAGACTAGTCTCGCCGCGAGTGCCGTTTGCGGATTCTGGGTCACGCTCCCGAGTGGATGGCGATCGTCGACTTCGGGCCGTCCTCTCAATCGGTCGCCGCGGGAGGACCTTCGAAGATGATTCAGCTCGAGGTCGCACATCAAGACTCGACCAAACATACCACTATGGGTAATCACAGAATGAGCTTTCGTCTCTCACCTCCCCCCTACCCCCGCTCCCCCATCCTCCCCGTCCCCGCCGCGACGCGCTCAGCCTGGCTTACGTGCGCCAATCCACGCTACTCTTTATCTTAGCTTTTCCGCGCTTTTCGTCCATCACAACAATACGCCATGCTAACTTACGCCTCGTAAAATAGTTTCACTTTGATTTTCCTTCTTTCTTCGTTGCACAAACAGTCGCGCGCGCGCGCGCGCGCAATCTGTTTCTAGTAAACAGACTTTTCTTTTTTTTTCTTTTTTTTCGTAAAAATCTTTTTTTCTGTTTTTTTTCTTTTTAATATAAAAGTTCTTTAAATAAAAGGAATGAAAGTTTGTATTTAAAGTTAAAATTTTATACAAAAAATAGTTTATTATGATTCATTACGATTTTTTTTTAAATTATTTATATTTAGTATTTTTATGTAAATGATTTATGACATGTTTATTAAAATAATATAAATTTCTTTTTATATGTGAATGGAAAATAGTTGATTTTGGTCAGTTTAAAGAACTATATTTTAATCTTAATTAAACATTTAATTACTTCCACTTGTTGGAAATTGATTATAGAAATTTCTATGATTTCGTGCTAATTTTGGGCCTGAATAAAAAATTCTATGCTGCAATAGGAACTTGAAAAATATAGGTCACATTAGTGGCAATGCTGTTGCTGTGTCTACTTGGCACTCGACAGATGGTTGAATACTCAATATATAAAAGACAAATTGCTTATCACTTTATATTAATTATTTCCTAGTATATATTTATAATAAATGCAAAATTGTATACTACATTAAATCTCATTAAATAAAAAATTTTTCAAAGATTATGAAACAAAAATTATATACGCAAGTGTTAAGAAAATTAACACTAAATTTTATGCCACTTTCTTGCTCACAATCTAATTAAGGGGCGAAGCAATAATGGAAAGTATGCTTTATGCTACAAAAGTAACAATAGTACTTATCTCTAATTGTCATGGAAAAACTAAAATTAGTTCATTAAAAGTCAAACATTTAAGAAATTGATATGAAAATCTTTTACATTTTAAAATTAGATAAATAGATAATTTACAGAAAACTTGTTATGAACATATGCAGTTAGTAAATTCTTACATCATTTATTCTTCAGCTGAGATGGCGCTCTTGTCATTAAAAGTTAGCATTTTACTTATTGCCCTATTATTGTTAGGGTTGTTATAGATTGTTCTACTCAATAAATTATTTATTGTAGTAATATTTGAAGATTGAAGTTAAATTAAAAGATAAATGAAATAAAAATCAGAAATTGTAAGTACTGAAATTAAAAAAGAATATTCAAAAACTTTGTGATCACTATGTTTATCTGTCCATCTCTAATGTTTACATTTTGCTATTTTTATTGTGGTAACTTGTAAATTCGTTTTCGTTAAAGGTCAAGAATTTGAAATTACAGTAGCTATTGAATATCAGGAAAAAACAATAAATATTAACTTTATAGTAAAAATATATATGTACTAAACTTCTTGTTCATATAACAGTAGTGATAAACAAAAAATATGACAAAAAGAAGGAGCAAAAGAAAATCATTACATGGTAAAAAATGAATACATTATTTGGACAATATTGACAGTCAAATACATTATTTAGACAATATTGATAGTCAACACAATTTTTTTATCATTTTATTGTGTTTTTAGAATATTTAAAAACGAGCAAATCTTAAATAATCTACAAAGATTTTTATTTTTTCACAGGTGGTTTTAATGGAAAAACGCAAAATATTCATTCCTCTAATCCCCTAAAGCGTCCTAAGCCATTGGAAGTAATGACACAAAATAAGAAGCCAAACTTGAGTGATACTTCAGTGAATAGTTGTATGGATGTATCAAAAAAGTATGGTGCAAACAATGATTCACTTAAACGTTCTCAGTCCTTGGAACCATCAATACACAGTAGAAACTCTGATTTGGACGATACTGTAGTAAATAACTGTTTAAGTAAGTTTAACTTAAACACCAACGAAATAACATTAACTCGTTTGGCCAGTACATCTCCAAAAACGAGCAGTCCATTGGACAAAAATCATCATAAAAGATCAACGTCGAACAACGTAAGCGAATGTACTGATGGAAAAAGAGTAAACCCCTTTAAGTTAGGTGAAATTTCTATTGTGAAAGTTCCTTCTAAAAAGTCACCGAGTTCAAAAGATGGAAAACAGTGTGTCAATGTTGATGAAGTCAAAGGTAAGGAAGACAAAGTCATTGAATTGATCGATACTGAGAAGGAAAACTGCTCGAGGATGGATGGTCTGACAGATAGTCAGCAGGATGATGGGTTTGATTGCTTTTGGAACAAGCAAAGCTTGAACAATAGCAGGATGTGTCAGGCTTCTTCATTGTTAAACGATGGACCAAAGCCACGCATGATGCAAAACTATACAAATTATGGTAGCATTATGACCACTCCAAGTCAGATGCCTAGTACTGAAAACTGGGACACTGAAGTGGACGACATAAGTACCTACACTTTTTCAGAGAACCAAAAATTAACAGAAGATACTTGGGACAGTTACGATCCATGCAGTAGTAGCCAGATTATCATACAGGACCAGTCAAATTATTCTCCAGACAGTGCTTATGGTTCAATGGGCGACTCAGAAATGTCGCACTTTATGCTTGGTTTTCCTAATCCACCAGGTGAAAATAGGTGTTGGTTAAATGCAACGTTGCACACTCTTTTTGCAACTTTGTTTTCTCTGCCAATCGGCGATGACATGCAGCACCTTCTGCAGCACGAGAAATGTTCCAAAATAACTTTGATGTTGGGGGATTTGCACTACGCTTGGAGAAAGGGTGGTTCAGAGAAAACGAAGATTTATAATGCTATTAAGTATGTTTCAATCGAAACTGGTATTATTTAAGTCACAATTTAAATATGAAAAAGATTATTTTTAATCGATTCTTAATTTAAATTAATCTTTTAAAATGGGTTATATCTCTTTTATTTTTTATGAGTATGAATTTTGCAACAAAACGAATATTTTTATGGCACTTTTAACTTTATTTATAAGCTCAAATTATACATTTAAGCTTTTCCAACTATGTTCTTCTCAAAAATTTATTTAAACACAATATATTCAATTTTTGAAAATTGTTGAATATAATCCGTTAATAATAGACCAAAGTTTAAGCAACTTTATTTTTTACAGAGAATTCAAAGAGAGCTTATCAACCATGGAACGAACTTACTGTTCTGATCGACAACAAGATGTGTCAGAATTTGTTATGGCACTTCTGAACCATTTGAAAAATGATTTTGATGCAATCGCACTCAAAGACAAGCCAACCGGAGATCAGGAAAATGCAGTTGAGAATCTGCAGTCCAGTCCAAAAAGCACTAATACCATGGTTATGAGGTCGTCATTGTCAAAACTGTGTTTACGTAGTTGTCCACAACGTAGGATGTTTTCCGATACTGCTTCATCTACTGTGATTGATTTAGTTGATTCGAATGAAACTACGAAATCTGACTCGAGCGAATCAAAATGTTCATCTGAAACAAAAAAGAGTAGTGTTACAAACCCTATTGACAAGTACTTTCTGCAACAAATGGTCGAGGAGTATACTTGCAAGAAATGTATGAAAACCCGTCAAATTCCAATCGAAAATTTAATGGTGTATGCGGACATTCCTCCAGAAAACGAAGCCAGTTCAGTAGATCTGACAGAAGCTATTCAAGAAAAGACGTTCGCAAAGGAAGAGAGAAATGTCATTTGCGAGTATTGCAAACATAATACTCAAGATGTGAAAACCTTTTATAAAGAATACCCCAAAGTATTGACCATACAGATCAACAGATATGGAATCTCAAATGACGGTATGATGAACAAAATTTGCACAGCCGTCAGTATTCCCGAAAAGCTGTCGTTGGTCAATTTTTTGCAGTAAGTGTATTATTTATTATTACGGAAATTATTCCATTAATAATTAAAAGAAAAACAAAATTAGATTTAAATGAACCACTTTGTTTTGATATAAAATTCATCTTTTTTTCATTTAAAAATGATCGTCGTAATTTGAATATATCATATAAATTTGTTTGAACGATTTCAAAAACATATTTCATATAGATTTGTAGTTTTTGTATGGATAATTTTTAACTGCTTCATTTATTGTAGGAAAAAAACCAATGCGTCAAAGACGTATGAGCCTATTTGTATTATTTCTCATGTGGGAAGTAATATGGATTGTGGCCACTATACAAGTTACATCAAGCATGACGACCAATGGTTTCACTACAACGATATGAGCGTTATGCCAATGACTAGCAAAGAAGCATTAACAGCTGCCCAAAGTACAGCATATCTACTCTTTTACGTCGACAGTGATCTTCTTGACAAACCTAGTTCAGACTGTTACTCCTCACGCTGCTCTCCAATTCATTAAATGACCCTACGTCCTCGCGATTATATTACCCTTGTAAATATTTGACAATAATGCTATGTACTTCCTTATGGTTAATGAGAACATATTTTTTACAATTACACTGTCATAGTAATCAGCCATAGGATTTGGATTGATACAAAGAAAGTTACATGTTTGTATTGTCAATTCAAAGTAATTATAATTATGGAAAAGAAATAAAAAAAAAAAAAAAAAAAAAAAAAAAAAAAAAAAAAAAAAAAAAAAAAAAAAAAAAAAAATATCAAAAAAAAAAAAAAAAAAAAAAAAAAAAAAAAAAAAAAAAAAAAAAAAAAACAAAAAAAAACAAAATAAAAAAAAAAAATTCATACCCGACACACCCTCCTACAAACCGCAAAAACGTCCATGTGTTCATATCTGGCCGTGCCAAAACTAACAATATACAAAACACAAATATCTAATATAGAATAATATACAAGAACAA
>JABFOV010001811.1:0-22924 GCA_022817685.1 Aradophagus sp. ZL-2020 | reverse complement strand
CTCATGAGTGTAGACCGACGCGACTGTTGAAGCTATGATCATAGTTTAGGTGATCTTATCTATCGCTCTCCTAGCACCCGCGATCAACCTCTGCAACATTGTGCGACCTATTATTTGTTTTTTATTTACTGGTATTTTTCACGTGACCCTTTTTTCTCTTCTTTTTAAGTTGGCCCTCGGTTTTTATTTTTTGCTGTTTGAGGAAAATTTTTTTTTTTTTTTTTTTTTTTTTTTTTTTGCCAAAGAAAAGGAAAGATTCATTTTGATATCGAATAAAAATTATTCAACTTAAAATATGACTTTGCTTCATCGAATCAATAACGTTACTATCAGAAAAACGGATATTATTTTTCTAGTGTAATTTGAAAATATTATTTAAATTATCAAAAGTTACTATACAAATGTTTACGATATGGCAAGAATAACGGAATTATAGTGTAAGCATAAAAAACGCCTGCTTTTATGATTTCTTTTTTCCATGGAAAAGCTTTTACCGGTGATGTTGGACATTTGAAAAATTAAATGGCGAATGATCGCGTCAGACGTCGAGGAACAGGTAAGCCACCGAGGCACGTAAAATTGTCTCCTTGACCTCGGCAACGTGAAAACGTGCGTGTCCCTCTTCGCTCCCTTGACATTCATCATCGTCGGCCATTCTCCCGGCAAAGCAAGCACGTTCTTTCTTCTTTCGGCCGTCTATCGCTTGGCGCCGCGCGGCTCGAATAATCCGCTGCCGCGACGTGAATGCGAGGCAGCCAAAGGAGTCATTTGCGCGTGCATTCAAAGCTTCGACGAGTGTCGACCAACATGTCGCGTTTACGTCGTCTGACGCGCGCGCGCGATTGTGCGACAAAGATCGCCCGAAATTGGATGAAAACAGAGACAATGCCGTGGAGGCGAAATGCAGAACTTTGCTGGAACGAACGGATGAATGCGAGCGACGCAATTTCGTTAATTGAAATTGCAAATTCATCAATTATACAAGTTTCGTGAATCATTATGTAATATTGCTGCCCAGGAAGAGAAATTTTGATGTGATTGAATCTTTTTATTCCTTTTTGTCTTTTTTTTATTATCAGTAACTAAACTACAGGACTGTTAATTAAAATTATTAAATGAAGATCGATTAAAAAAGGCGCCGTTGGTTGAAATATCATGGTGAACGCTTCAATATTTATTTTTTTTTGCGTGTACTTCTTTAAAATATATTACTTTAATGGATTAATATGCACCGATAATAAATATATATTTGTTAATTGTTTTATAATTGTATTAAAATAATTAGTTTGTATGCAGAAGAAGGGGGAAAATGTTGGCTACTTTTATTTTATACGCATATAATTCGTTTACGAATGTTATGATGAAATGTTGACTTTAATAATAATGCGACTTACCTCGAGATATCCGACGGGTCCGTTGAAAGGATAGTCTCCGAGTCGACGTTCTTCGTCCAGAAATTTGCCGGCTTTTCCGTTCACGGGCGGACAGAAGAGTCCGTAATTGAAGCTTTCCTTTAATTCCTGCGAAAAATAATGTTCTTATTAGAATCCCACTTGGCACTTGTGTTTTGTTTAGCATCGGGTGATTGATATGCAAATGGGGAAGCATGCGAATGTAGCGCTTACGTTTCTCGCTAGCTTACCTACGACTTAAAATGAATAAAAAGCGAAAAACAAGGAAACAAAGGCGCAAACCAAAAATAACGAAGAAAAAGCGCAACGACAAAGCATGCCTTCGTGTGAAATGCATTTAAAAATGCGCCGTTCTAAGTACCCGGATAAGCAACACCTTTTGTTATTTACATAATTACATTCAACAGTGTACGCTTCTTTGTGCTCTCGGAGGTGTAATTTCTGTTTGACTTTGTTTCGTAAAAAAGGTTGTTGCGACACAATGATTAACTTGCAAATTCATTTAGCGATCGAACTAAAAAATTTAACTTGACAAAATAGTTTTATTGAAAAACGGAGAAATTGTACTTATTCAAAAGAATTTTTTATTTTTTCAATTATTTACATGATACAAATTACTTTAATGTATCATTTGAAATCTTAAACATTGTTGCAAAACAAATTTTAATTATTCGAGCAATAATCGATTACATTATGTTTAAGAATCTTTTAAAATATGATTAATTTTTGAACTTGAAATGCCATCAATTACACCTATAAATAATTGTCAAGACGATAATATAAAAGTTCTTTAATGGCCGAATTGTCGTAGTCGCGATTGGGTTCGTTTATCTTCGAACTTTGACGATATCGTGAGATTTTAATAAGGCCGAAATCGAATACCCTCGGACACGCGATAACTCGTAGGTGGCCAACCACGTAGAACCGGTTCGAAATTCCAAGATTCTTCTGTCGTGGAATATTTATAGATATATGAACACTAAAGCTAATCCATTTGCACAACGAGCACGGCAATATTTATGTCAATTACTTCACCTTCGCGTTACGTTGTACCTAAGATTTTTCATCCCCATCAGTGATGTTGCTTTGAAATTTGATCGATCAATAAATCACGCTAATTTTCCAAATCATGTTGACGTTTCGTATAATTTATAATTTTACTATATATAAATATAAACTGTATATTTTGGGACGCCACGTTATGAAACTATTAAATCCAATATCTGCGCCACTTTAAAAGAATTTATTCAACGTTAAAAGTCTTCGGGGAGTACTTTTCGCGCGACTTTTATAATTAGGTTTTCGGCCAAGCAGTTTTACGATGTCGCTTGTTGCGATCTTAACATTATTAAATTAAAAAGTCAGTTATTTACTGCGCCACTTAAAGCATACCTTTGGCACATTTTTGTTGGCAAAAAGATCGCGCATTAAGCTCTGTAGGTGTTGGGTAAGGTGCGATATTCCACGCAGTATCTTCAATCCTAAGATTATCTCGTGGAATATAGTCAAATAATATACTCCGATTTTACTGACGACAGGACATAAAGCCGGCAATTTGTTAGCACTAGACCCACGCTTCAACGACTTTAACTTAACAGTTTAGGGTCATTTTCAAAAGTTTGCACGTTACTTTCGTTGTAACTTTGCAGAGTAAAATCATTCATTTTGGTTCACTTGAAATTATTGATTTGGCTCGTACTTAACAAAAACAAGCTTTTGCGCCGTGTCATATTTTTACTTAATTATGAAATGAAAAGTTAGATGCATTTGTAAATAACGCAATTTCAGTTCAATATTTTATCGCCAAATGTATAAGGAAATAATAAAAAAAGATAAAAGAGTTTTTATTTTTGAACTCCGGACTTTCAGCGTCATTTCTTTGTCGTCTACGACACACTTTCGCAAAAAATCTGTATATCGCCGGCACGAAAGTGCACTTTTTGTGCCGGCATTTGTGGTATCTTTATTTTTCACGCGCCAACTTTTGCGTTTGTGCGAATAATTTTAGCGCGCCCCCTTTCGACGTCAACTTTATAACGTCGGATATTCGAATGCGAACTTGTAAAACAAAGATTTCGCCCAGTTTTTACAGGCTGTTTACGATATGTTATGGCATTTCGTTTGGCTTTTGAGCCACAAGACAACGGCGAGTGAAACTCTTGCATACGCGGCATCGTGTGGGTAGGGAGCGTCTTATTAAATGTAGCGGAAGAAGGATTTAATTGTTTTACCAATCGGGTGGCTCGATTCTTGCTCAGAATCGTGAGTTTATTGTTTTCCCGTGGCTCCGACGTGGGTTGTCTTGTGTCGGCTTTACTTTCAGCTTTGTTTATTCATTTGGACATTTCACGATTCGTTATGTAAAGATTTTGTTGAATTTTACAATTCAACAATCAGGAGTTGCAGTTTTATTACTGCGGCGAAATGACGTCGAATAAGGAATGCACGACTTGTTACCCAACGTTTCGAAAAACACGATAATTTTTTAGTACCCCTTCAGTATTGGCAAGGTTATAAACCAGTACTGGTTCGATCTTATCATTCCAGTATTGTCCCAATACAATGCACGAATTCACCAACATATAAATGCCAACATAAAGTTCACATGAAAAACGACCGGCACTTTGGCTGAATCGTAACTTCGATTGGCAGCGTCAACCCACCGAGAAAAATAAACCATAAATAATTACCGTTTCAAAGCAGCGCAGCGCCATACGTGCCATTAAACCGAAGCCCTTCTTTTTCGAGCAGATACCGCCTTTTATCAGCCAAATCCCGGCAGTGAAACATAAGAGTCGAATGCAGGAATGTTTGTCCGACCGCAAGCACGGAGCGAGACTACTGTTCAAAGCAATAATTATTTCAAGTTAATTTTGCTCGGTGCCCGAAAGCCGGAGCGGCGCCCTTTCGCGTCGTGCAAATAACATTAATTGAAAAACAATAAATCGTGGTATGGTTAGTATTAACTTACAAACGATTGGATCGTAAGTTGGCGGGTGTATTATAGTTATTCAACCAAAATTTTTGTCCCGCGTTTCCTGTGCAAACGCCGCGCCGCCTCGCTGTGTACAAACAGGTAACGCGGCAATGCGCCGGGGAACTTGCAATTTCACTTTATTATGCGCCCCTTTTTTTGTATCCCACCAAGGTTCGATTCCCCGTCACGCCCACGGGACGTACCTTAAACGGGCGTACTCACTCGGCGAAGCCTTTAATTTGGCACGTGTTCCACTCTTGGCTATTGTTACCATGATTATTGGGCGGATCATCGATCTTTGTGCGTTGCTGCAACAAAACGCGCGGTGATAATACGCAACCCCGTGGCACGCGCGTTCCACAGCGCCGCGACCTTTGCCGCTCGCGAGCCGAGCCGGCTCCGCGCCCAAGTGCGTAAAACGTCCGTTCATTCACGTGGAAGAACGCTCGGCGCGAAGCCGACCAAGGTCGACACCGGCATCGAGCCCGCGACTCTGGCAATAATGAATGATGGACAAAAATTCAACAGCCAATTACTCGTCCGCCGTTGCATGTAAATCACACAAGAGGTGCCGCGGGACCAAGGTCGGCCGAGGTCTCCGTTCGCCGCTTCTAATTGCGCTCCTTTACGCGCGCTCGCAACTCCGAGAAGCTACTCCTGATTTCAACGGAAACATTTGCGCGAGAAACAATATCCAATCGTTGAAAGTCAATGTTTATGGTGCACCAGGATTGTTAGATTTGTTACTTAGGAAATTGTTTCGTAACAATTATAATATATTTTATATGTGTATTAATAAGTTTCTTAGCGGATTAATACTGGCTTTTAAACCTGGCAATGGAATGAATTTAATTTAACTGTTAGGAATCGACTTATTCAAATAAATACGCCGTTTAAGTTAAATGATAAAACCATTTTGAGTTGATATTCCGGAATGTTTTGAACGTTATAAAGATTGTATTATCAACTAATGATTCCGTAATTAGAATCGTTTCTCCCGAGATTCGTAAATTACTGCGAATCATTATTATTTAAATTTTTTTTTTCTAAAGGAGAATTAAATTCTTCAACAACATTAGTATTTTAAGCGTCGTGTTAGCGACATCCTCGCAGCATAACTTTTATCTCGGGAAAAATGCAATTGAGCTTTGTGACCACTTTGTGCCCACACATTTTCACCATAAATCTTATCTTCGCGGATGGCCCTGCAAGCCTCCCGAGCACTTACAATATTAACATTAATTAAATACACTCTAGCCCCGCGCTAACGACCTCACGCGCATTTAATGTTTATATCGGCATACTTGTATCGTTAAAAAGCCTATAAATGTAAGTGGCAAGTACTTAAATTACTACGTAAACGATAACTAATATTGGCGCACACAATGTTTCATTAATCGACAAAAGGGCAATAATTTACATAGCAATACAATCAGCCTAAGGAATATTCGTTGCACGGCGGATAATAAATATTCGTATTACTAAAAGAAAATTATTGTTCGCGTGTAGATATTGCTTCGGGATGTTATAACTTGCGATGTGAATTCAGTTCGGTGCGAACCAAGGTCGTCGCAATTTGTTTCGTACGAGAACAAATTCCTCCTTTTTCTATACCGAAGGGATATTCGAAAACTCCATTTTTAATTTCATTTTTGCTCCAACTATAATTGACGGCCAATATTTTTATACGGCTGACATACGATTTGTGTTACTAAATCAAACCTTTTCGATCGTCAATGTTTCACCGAGGCGTATTATTCATCGTTTTAATATTATTACAAAGTATTAAATGTAATTGTTATAATTTTCGCTAATGTTCACTACGATTAATCATTAAAAGATATAATTATTGGGGGAAGCCGAATGGGAAAAATGCTTTTATTATTGAATGTCAAAAGCGCCGCGGAGATACTTAGACTTAGGGGAGCAATTTTTCATGATTTTTTGCCATGTTTCTTGGTAAAGCGATGGTGATGCGTGTGTCGTCTTTTGAATTTCTTTCTGTACGGCACTTATGGCTTATCTCTTGGCATAATATTACATGCATGCACACGTGATGCAAGAAAGGAAATGAATGAGATCGTTTCTTAATGATCGCTCCGGGCGGCTATCATTCATTGCGCCTGTCGAATGAATGTGCTCTCAAATGAATTTATCGCTCTCATTTCAACGTGCAAACAGATCGTATTTTACACAACTATCGTTCACTTTTATCACCGGGCTCATTTTCGACATCATTTTTTGTCTTGATTTGAACAATATGCCGCTGCGCCAATTAACATTTTATGAGCCCGAGTAATGGAAACGAAATGAACTGTGTGCACTGGAATGCGATTTGTCGCAGAAAAAGAACGGGAATTACTTTTTTTATTTTTACCTTTTTTTATTATTAGGCATCTTTAAGATTTTCAGCTAGAGTGTACAAAGTTAAAAATAGTTTGCTAATGGCGTAACTCGGCAGCTTGCATGGTAAAATTTAGATTTCTTATGAGTACACACATTTATTCATATTTATCCATGCTAATTCTCAAAGCCAATGTCCCACAATATTTTCCCGTCGATAATTTTTCTTCAGCTAAACTCGAAATCAGATAAACCCTGCTAACTAGAAGCGACATTAATTTTGAGAGCATGACTTGATATCTGGATACGTTCAAACGCCACTAATCCTCGCGAGTAATCTTATCTGCTAGGCATGTAACCGAAGCGCGCATCTCGCGTAGTTGTCGCGGCCGAGTAAGTTACACATTCATAGTAAACGTGGAAAAACGAGAAAATTGTGCGACTGGTCACGCGAACGATCATGCTGAGTTATGCCGACGATATTAATTACAATCGTGGACCAAAATGAATGGCTCGGGGAAAAGAAAAAAGGCTTCTCGCTAGACAACTTATTCTTCTCACCCCGATTTTACTGTTTGTTGTAATTCGAATTTTCACGCAACAAAAAATAAATGAAAAAATGTGAACTTAAAAATGAAGTAATAAGATAATAAAGCAAGAAAAAATTATAATACATTTTATAATTTAACATTTTTATCCGATTTACCAGCTTTATCTCTATACAGAAATTGCAGTGTTGAATTTCTTGGAGCAAAGTCAAAGAATCAGGAAATTTTAGAGCAATTGCGTACTCGTCGTACGTGTCAATTATTGTCAAAATGGTCTTGTTGAAATGTAATCGTGTATCTTGTTTGCCATGAATGCGAACGAGGATAACATCGTAAATTGCAAAACAAATGTCCTCGGCAACTGTCGCTTGTTTTCATTCCGCCACTTTTCAATTATCTTCATTCGTTCGTGAATTAGACGATGCACCGCATGCATCTGCGAGTGTGCATACGCGTTCGCGCTGCGAATAAACTTGCATCCATCAAGCGCGCCAAGCGATTGCAGCTGATTTTTCGAGCTGGACGGAAGCAAGCGTGCAATTGCTTTAGAAAATCGAAGCTGTGCCGAGAAAATTCTGTCTTTCCAGGTAGAGATCACGGCAAGATATCAGATTATATCTGCAATCACGTTTCTATTATATATACGTATTATATGTATAATATATGAAGATGACTGTATTCTTAACGAGCTATGAAAAATGAAAATTCCATATAGTCATAATTTCGCTGCGGTTTATATTTTTTCTCTACCGAAGACAATTTACAACAATGAATCATTCCTTTGAGAAACTTTTTTAACCATCGCATAATACATGAATCAATTCAGTTCGCCGAACCGTGAAGTATATCAACGGTAATATAACTTTGGTTTATGGTGAAAATTTATTTTATAAACATATTGATACGATTAATGTAACTTCAAAAAAATTATGATGATTTTATATATAAAAATTCCGCTCAAACAAATCAGTGCATCATCACTTTTTAAAGCATTACACTCAAATTGACATGCACTTTTTCTGAACTTCAATTTCATCATCGTTCCAAAATGTTAAAAGTTACGTCAAACACTCGTTACAACGTTGTAAATTTTCCGACGCATGGACGTGAATGTTGCAACGCAAGATTGAATGGCATCCTTTCGCAAAAATTAATTATCCCAATGGCCGGTGATTCAATCGCACGGAACAGTGGACAGTCGAACAAGAGATACTGCATTGTTCCAGCGCCAATCATTTATTCAAACCAATTCGCACGAAAAAAGCTTATTTGTTCAATTACTTATGTCGGCGCTGCGAAATAAATTGCCCGCGACGATAAATCGCTCGCAAACGAAATTCTCTTAATTGCTACAAAACCGAAGTATCGAACGGTCGGCGATTAAAGTTTTTCAGGGACGTTCTTTAGACAAACGCGTTTCGCCCAGAGGAATCATTCGGACAGAAGCTAAATGATTAGAAACGATATAAACGCCGCGCATCAATATGCATGAGCCGCGCGACCCTCCGCAGACAGATAAATCAGCCGCGTTGCGTTCGTTGCTACCGGCCAACGTGCCACGTCCCTTTTGTCGTACATCGTTCGCGTGAAACAATTCACCGCGCGCATATACGCAAATCGCCGTTAGCTCGTAACGGCGACATTTCACCGATGGGAAATTCAACCTCCGCGAACGGCAAAAGCAGACAGCCGATTTTCAGCGCGACGCTAAAATTCAACTGGAATAATGCAACGCGCGAGACGCGAAATTATGGGGTCAAGGGTTATATTTATGCCCGACGACGTATGTCGTCGGATGAATCGCGGGTTATTTTTGTAATTATTGTTTTCGAGCGCGCGCCGCACCTACAATTTTTTGCCTGCTTTTTCATTTAGGGAAACGCGTATTTCGGATCGCCATCCTGAATATGAATTTCAATTAAATTTTTGCTTGCAAAACAAAAGCATGCCGGATGATTTTGAATGAAAATGCTCGGTCGAGCGAATGTGATATTTTGTGGCTTTATTTTCATTTAATAATTAATGGGTGACGTGGAATTAAAATAAAGAAAGCACAAAGGGAATGTTTTATGATAAAGGATGTGTCGGAGTATAGTACTTTCTTTCCTGTTGCTTTCGTAAAAAAGAAAGAACAAGATAGGGGAAATCAAAGAGGCAACATAAATCAATTTAATGAAACTTGATCTCTGCAAATATAGAAATGTTTCGATAAACAAATATCCGTACATAAATTTATAAGTTAATCAAGAAATGGTTTCAGCGAGACTGTCTCCGATAACATATATCTTGTTTTCGTGCGGAGCAAATGAAAAGGAATTGACCCTTAATTGAAACGAAAAAGCACTAAATAAAAACGTGGCGAAAGTCACGAGAGAAGCCGTAATAAAGCGTGTTCCGAGTCGAATGATTCAGCTGCATCGGCGATCATTTCGAAGCTTAACGTTATAAGTTCGGGGTTGAACGTTATAAGTGCAGCTACGACGTGGATTATTTACAGCACCTTTAGAGCGTTGCGTAGCGTTGCGACCCTCGTAAAAACACGTTTTCACAGCTGTCAAACCGCGAACGTACCATACAAGGCTTACGAGACGCATTTCAGCGGACAATGAAAATGGCTTCTCCGAGTCAAGTGTGTCGAGAGAAAGGGTTTCTGCGGCGAAATGGATCAAAAAATTATAGGGTTGCGCGGTCAGCCACGCATGGTCGGCGAAAGAATACAAAAAGACAACGAAAAAAAAGAAAAAAATTGTGCCTTTAAACTTTAAGTTTCCCAACGCGCGTATCGCAGGAGTTTCTTTCGAAAGCGACTCGGCTACTCGGCGTATTTCAATCGATCGCTTTCAACGGCGACGTAAACGAAAATAAATATCGAACGCCAATGATAACGGACAATGTAAATCGCGAAGCGTCACGCTCGAACGTTAATTGGGCCGGCTTTTGTTTCTGCTCGGTTTTTTGAAAAATGAAGATTGATGCCGAAGGAGAAATTATCCGTTGCAACGTGCTTCATCTTATGTCAGTAGTGTACGATCATACGATCATACGTTGCGGCAGGACTCTTTTTGAAGAGCTCTGTATATATAGGAGAATAATAGCCGAACCGTGTCTCAATCGTGCTTTATGGGATGTAATTGCGGTCTGGAAAGGGGCCGAGGCGATGTTGCGCTTGCCCTCGTACCACTTTGTGACTGCACGTTGTGAATTTAACCTTCATGCCGAGCACAAAAATCGTTCCATTACGCATTTTTAGAGCACACCACGTCTTCATTTCGAAATTATCATGCAATTTAGATGACATTCAACAGAGTGGCAAATGAGTTATAAATGATAAAATACAAGTTGTTTGACGATGATTTAGCGATCGTTCAAACAGTCGTTTAATTAGTTGATTGTAAACCGCTTTAGTAGGCTTGCGAGGAGGTTGCGAAATTCAATTTCAATTAACAGTTCGTTTAACAATTTCGAATATGATATTAATAATAACAGGTGATTAGCAATAGAAAGAATTAACTCGCGTAATAGTGCTCCAATGAAATTTCGTTCAATTAACGGCGATGTAAAAAGTTGACTACTATAAATTAGCAATTTATATTCGCTGAAATTTTTACGAAATCTCTTCTCCGTCAGGTTTTAGAGATTTTATTTGATAAAATGACGGGAACCTTTAAACAATGTTTATATATTTATAGAGACGTTCTGACGCATGTGCACGTTTTTATCTCGGAATTGATCAACAACGCAATTGCTGTTTCGCGAATCCGGCTTGTCCCTGCCGTATCTCGCAGTCATTGAGTTAATATTGTACTAGACGCTCGCGCGTGGTATTAAATTGTACGATATTTTCCTTTAATTAAATATAAACGTGTTTTGTCATGTTACCTTGTCACTTCGTTACAGCGTGAAATTAAGTTGGGAAAAAACAAGCACAAAGCCGCGACACTCGGTCGCATTTTTCTTGTCGACAACAACGAAAAGAATAGCACGGCGGACAGGTAAAGTTATCCGAAATGACAGCAGCGCGCCGCATGGCCAGTTATAATCATTCCACAACTTGTTTGGTAACATCGCCATACAGTATACCATATTACGAGCTTCATTTACTGTCGAAGAGCGTTTGCGAGCGAGTCGATATATCGAACGCCGCGATCGCGCCTCGCATAACGCTGCGTGTACTTAGATTTCGATTAGTGTAAATCGAAGACATCGATTAATCACGTCGATGCATTTACGCACGGCCGACAAATTTTCGTCGACAAATTAATCGCATGTTATTACGTCACAATTAATCAATTTTTTATCAGGCATTCATGTTTATGTTAATACCAGTCATTCATACCCTTGCGAGTTTTGACTCGAAAGTATGGTCGATCATTGTAATTATTTGTAACTGCATTTATTTAAATTTATTTAAACAATAATCATGATTTTTGTTTCAATAAATTTTAAGTTTTATCCTATGTCAGTCAATCTTACTTGTAATTACTCATAAATTAACAGCTTCGAATCGTGAAATAAAATGTTTACAAATTCATTTCTAGCTGTTAAATGTAGTGAGAAAAAAATTTCCTAGTAGAATTCCTTGTTTAGTAATCCATTTATATGTAAAATCTTTTTTAATTAAAACTGCACTTAAAGTAATACTTGTTGTTGATTAAATGATACAATTTACTAGTACCTTGAATCTCAGGACTTAAATGGAAGTGTAATAGTTGTTATGGATGTAAACAATCTGAACCTGATGTGAACTTGGCATTCGTATCTTTTTTTGTTTGCCGCGAGTAAAGATAATTTGCGGAATTGGTTCGTTAGCAGTGGCATCTGCATTGCTGGAAATTTGAATGGAAATACGAAAGGCCCGCGTGACGTGAGTGATATTTAGCATGATGTACGCAATTATAGCGCACGAACGATGCTGGCTGGCATGCGCCGTCCAAGAGGAGCCGGCAATGACCGGCCGCCACGCTCTGGTCCTCCCGCAGCTCCCTACTTGACTTAAGAATGCAAATTGAATGCTACGAATCCCTTGCTCGTACCTCAGGGACAGATTCTGCTAGGAGCGCATCGTTTGTCGTGTACCAGAAATCATCCGTACTCGTAAAAGCTATATGCTTCCCAGAATGTTTGCTGCTTCGAGGACCAGCATTAATACAACAAGCCGATGCACATTTCTCAATTATCACTCGAGTTGAGTTGAATCGCTTGAGTTGTCGAAAATTATATTCCATATGATACTAATAGTTCAGTCTCTCTTTGATTCGGTTGTATACCATTAATGATGAGGTAAATAATTTTAGAAGATTGTGTTACTCTCGGAACAGAAATCACAAGCCGTCATGGAAACATTTATCAAATATAATAAAAATTGTCAATAAAATTATATCAGGTATAACTTATTTCCTATATTAATTTATAAATCAAAATAATACATAGATTATAATTCGTAGTATTATATTTCGCTTGAATGTAAGACAGTGGGCTGAATGTTTACATTCTTGCTAGCGAGTTTGTATTTCTAAGGTACTAGCGACTCTTAAATTAATCTCCTATTACCTTTTACTACATGGTAAATTTATAAATATGGTTTATAGTTTAATTTTTTTTAAAGGGGTTATAAATGTTATCTAAAAATTTATTACTTTTAAAAATACCTACATCCACTGATATTGCTGGCATTGATAGGTAAATGATAAAAGGAAGCAAGTGAAAAGTAAGAAAAATACGCATTACTTATGTTAATGTAAAAATGGTACCAATTTATGCTTCAATTTTCCAGGAATAGTATCATATGCTGGTGATTGGATTTTCACGCTGCGTGCAAATATGCAGGTCCGTATCAAAATGGTAGTAAACGTCACTACCTCGAGCGAAAAGAGCCCCATAAATATTTATCAATAGCAAATATTTATGCAAAAGACGTTTTTGTGTAACTTGGCCGCTCTTTGGCTTTCGTGGGGTGTAACGTGATGCCTATTGTCTGGTCAGGTGCTTGAAACGCGAGTCGATCTAGGGGTCGCATGATTACAAACAAACGAAAGTTCAAGTTACTCGTGAAAAGGAGACAATATATCACCGAGTATTATCTTTATTGTCTACAGATACGTTGTCGACGTTCGCAATGAAAATAACATTGCAAAAAGCTACGTTTCCGACGATCTTGCCGTTAACTTCAATACAAGGAAGGGAGGTCAAACATTAACATCCGGCAATTTAAATTTCTCCATATACACTTATGAAGGAAAAAACTTTTCGAAATGATTATTTTCGACATATGTTTATAAATGTTTTATCAATCCCTATTTGCTGTCTGTTTATCGTGTTTGAATGATAAATAATTGGTGTCAATTGGATCAGTAATTAGTTTGTACCTATCACTTGTAGGAATGATTCCCTTATCTAGATCATTGATAACAGCTCTCCGACGATAACCAGATGACGGTGGATGATTTTCATCACCAACGATACAATCGCGATGAAAAATCAATCAAGAATAATTTATTAATAATTATAAGTGCCGGCTATTGAAATGCATGGCAGCGAAGAGTTCGATGTCGGCACCTTTGAATCAATTGGCAGATGATCAAATAATAACGCTCGGACGATAAATGGAGAAAAAATCCGAGCTGTTTGCGAATACGATAAAAACGGGCGTTCACGGTGTCATAAATCTTGAAAGACTTCAATAACAATAAAACCCTCTTGAAATAAAGTAAACGTTTTTCTCCGACAGTCGTCGTCGTCGTTTCGATTGCACTCCGAGAGCAGGGATAATAATAACAATGATAATGATAAGAAAAAAGACAAACAGAAACGGTGTCTGGGACTTAGTCTCGTAACGGTAACATCACTGGCCGTGGACTCTTGCCAATTACATAAATCTCATCCGCGCACAAAATCTCATCACTGCACGCAACGAAAGGCTCACAAATACGCACAACAATGCCAAGGAACCGGATTCGCCGTGTTTTGCGCTGCTCACTGCATTCTTCGCGTATTCCTCGAACGACTTCCCGACTTTCTGTGCTGCTCCGAGTCGGATTTACGATTCGTATATACGGATCACGGCAAACCGGAACCGATCGAAGGTGCTTCCCACGAGTAATTACCGTTTACTGGTAATTTCTTTCCTCCATTCGGTAAGATTCGTTCGGTAAAATGTTTTAATTGATTATATGTCAATTATCGTTAATTATTTATTAATAGTTGCTTTACTAATTATATTGTGTATTACGTAAATTACTTGCGCGGAACGAAATTGTAAGCTGGTCTGGCGTTAATTTGGCAAAAGTCTGAATCGTAATCGCGAGTCAGACGTCTGCCAGACGCATGCCGTGCCACTGCCAGGCTTTTAAAGTCTAGCAATAGTACGGTGTGCGTCAGATTCGCGATTACAATCCAGACTTTTGCTCACGTCAGCTGACGGTTACTTTTCCGCGTGTGTGTTAATAGCAAATAAGTAATGATCACGCAGACTGACCATATAAATTGAAAGATATATATCTTTCAATTATATATTGTTGAACAAATATATTGTCAAACAGCAATAACAAATTAAAATAAATTTTTAAAATCTAATTTTTAATATTAAAAATCATCTTGGAAGAATACTAAATGTTTTAATAGAGCACAAATTATTATATTCCCAATTGAAACTACTTGTAGGAGGAATCTATGTTTCTACTTTATTTTTAAATTCAAAGCTAAACGAATTGCTGTAAAAATAATGTGCATTCTACAGTTTAGACCAATACGTATGAATTTATGTAAAATTGCACGTAAAATTACAAGCACGAGTCGAAAAACCGGAACCACCTTTACATATCTGCCTCGAGTCAGTTTTCCTACCAGTTGATGATAATTCAACTGAACCTATCATTCGAATAATAAGGTCATTATCAGCGTATCGGGAACAGGCCTACTTTGGCTGCTTTTTGCAACCTCGTCTCGGAGTTCGTTGCTTTCAGTGATTACGCTCTGGGCAAGTACTTGCGGCTACTTGACAAGCTTGAGTTTCGAGTTAATAAAAAAAAAGACTTTTTTGCGTAATGGACGGTGTTATGGTGGAAGTCATTATTGACGATCAGCGGTGAAAATATTCCGACAAGTTCAGTCAATTATTTCAGCAGGAATAAAAAATAATAATAAAAATTAGAGCGCTGTTGTGAAATTTGATAAGATGACGCGATAAGGTATACATAATGATATAAGTTATAACTTTTTTTCACCAGTTTTATTATATGGGAATTTAATTCGTAACGATTGTTCTATAGAGAAAAAAAAGCAGAATAAAGGACAACTTCAATACATTACTATTAATACATTACTATTAAACTTTTTACGCTGAGATTTAAAATGACTTTATAACTCTCATTAAAATAATTAAGCGGAAATATATGTGATTGTGATAAAGGATGGAATTACGATTAAGATACCCATTCCTCCAATTAAAAAGTCTAAGACACATTTATATTTTTCGACTTTTAAATACTACATAATAAAATGCTTTTATATAAAAATCTTGAAGGGATATTTTTTTGCTATCTCGACTTTGTGTCGCTTTACGACCGGATACATACATTTGTATGTAGATTTGCTGCAACGCAAGGCGGTGACTTTGTGACGGAGCGTCGACTGTCGTGCACCATCATGTGAACGAACGGCAATTGAAACACACAGTGCGATTCGTTCTCTTACATCTTCAACTAAGTACTCGACGATTCGGAGGGCCGTTTTTTCCGACCAATTTTTTTTATCGTGCGTTTGATGTTTTTAATCATCATATTCCATATCCAATTTTAGATCAATTTATGAAAGCGTCTCTCGTGAAACAATAGCGTGTATGAATTTTTGATAGATTGATTGAAAACAAATGGTTAACATTACCAAGAAAATAATTTTAACCGTTTGTTTCTTAACAGATAATTGTATATTCCATGGAGTTATAAAAAATTTGTTGAGTTTATGAATTTGAAGATAATGTAGAGAAAGAAAATAAATTAAATAAATAAATTAATTAAATAAATAAAACGTAAAATGAAATAATGATAAAAAAGCAATACTCAAGTTTCGATTTTTCTTCTAAGGACTAGGCAGTTTAATATTTGACAAAATAATAAATGGGATTAAAAAGTGCTTGCAGATTATTGAAGATCCACAGGTATCATGTTTAGCATATTTTACGAGGGTTGATGAAAAAAGTAATTTCAAGCGGTCGGAGTAGAAGTTTGTCCGCGCGAAAAGAAGAAAAGTTTTGTGCTCTTGACACGACAACTCTCGAGAACGCGAATTGAGGCAAAACCTGCGAAATTATGAAAGGTGCACAACGCTGCACAATGTGGCGAATGAAAAAAATTTGGTTTGTTTCCGAGTGAACAGATATGTTTTAGCCTCAATATGGGTAGAGTCGATTTGAGTTCATATTAATGAAATTGATATGACATTATATATTTAAAGAAAAAACGAACAATATTAACGTTGAATGTAAACAACAACTTAATTTGTTAACGAATTGCGGGAACGTTGTTATACCGTTAACCTTTACCGTGGTAAATCAATACTATTTCTTTGAAAAAAAAACTTCTCATAAAATATTGACATCCATTACAAAAAAATTCGTGCATGTTGGTTCAAACGATACAAGTTCATATGCGAATATTGTGTTGAAACGAAATAACAAAAAAGAAATTGTTTAATCGATAGCCAAGTTAAATTATACAGTTTATTCAGCGAGCTGGAAACCAGGAGGACGCGGAATGCGAAATTCCGTTCGATTTCTGGCTTCGGAAATGAAAGTTCGCAGATGTTCGCGGACTAACAGGACGGCTATGTTCGGGGCGTATGTGTACACTAAGAGGCAGACGAACAGACAGGCTGACGCGCAAGACAGTATCGGCAAACGAATAAACGAATGGACGAACGAACGAACGAACATAACAAGTAGATCAAAAGTGGCCTTGTCGTAGATTCAAATCAGGCGTTGACTACATCGTTAGTGCCAAACATTGTACATCGCTTGGACCGTCGGCGGCGTCGCCAATGTGCGATAATCGAACTGGAAATTACGAGCCCGCCTTTTGCTCGTAAATACCCTGATATCGGCGGATATTATACGCTTCGGACAAGCTTTTAGCATGGAAATTCGACAGTTCGCTCGAGTTGTAATTCAATTTGCGCGACACGGGAGTTTCCTCGAATTTTTCAGCCGATTTGCCGTATTTTGCATCCGCAAACATTAACCGCCTTGCAGAGCAAACACCAAGGATCGATAAACTAAAAATACCGGACTCCAATTGTTATCACGATTCCAAACCGTACAGTGAGATTCTTAATTTACACGTGATATTTTGTGAGCGCAGCCGTAAATTATGAGTATTGTTAAAATTTAATGTCAGAGGCATTAAAGAATGCTAAAATAAACATGAAAATTTCATCCACCGGAACAGTGGTAATTAGAGATAACAATTTGCTTCACTTTGACGTTGTGATAGAAATTGAATTAGACCGGAATTGAAACAACTGGTCAACTGAATCGGAGAGCGCGTTGGCGTGCGCTTTTCTTTTCACCGGGCGTTTCGATAATCGATGCCAGAAAGCAATTATAACTTTGGCTTCTGAATTTAAAACGTCGCAATTCCGCGACTTGCTTTCACGCAAATCCCACGAAATCGATAAAAACTTTGCAGGCGAAGGCCGCGTCCAAACAATACGCAGTTCAAAATTCCTGCCTTTGTCACCCTTTCGGTCTTTATTACTTTAATTTATCCATTAACCTTTGTGTTTGTAATTTGTTCCATATACCTTCGAATGCTTTTTACGATCAATAACGTGCAGCTAAAATTGGAAACAAAAGTCGACCGTGCTTTTTTGGATTCGCACAGTCTCATCATATTTCTTATTTGCCGACTATCGGTTCTTTTAATTACGAATCGGCTATGGGAATACGCGATTGGATTCGCAGAATCGTGGAGAATCGTGGTCTCGTTCTGGTAACCTTGACTTTGTGCTGCGATCGTGTCACGGGACCGGCTTCGAACTATAATTGGCTGAAATCCGAACGATTCTAGGGTTAAGGATGCGCTTAATACAATCGAACACATTTCAGTTTTATGCGCTTATTCCTGTACCCGTCGCGCGATAATAAAAACTGCAAATTCTTTGTTTACTTAGCAGTTATCGAGCTTCGCGTTTCAATAAGTAAATTAACCGAGTCGATGTTATCTTCAACCTTCCCGCGATACCGCTAGCGATATAGATTCAGCATTAACGCTAAACTATGATTTGTCGTGCTTTAGGCGACGAAATAAAAACGAAAAAAAAAGAGTGCAACTCTAACGTGAAGTGTTATGCACGTTAAAAAAAATAGAAGTGAGTAATTAATTTAAATCCTCTCGCCTGTTAAAAAATTATTGGTAGTCTTTTTTTTTTTTAAATAAAACGTAATAGTAATTATTATCGAATCTGCCTTTCACATAACGGTTCTCATCGATGTAAAATTCACAAAACCAATTTCAATAAAAACAGATTAACAATCATAAATAAATCCAACGTTATATAAATTACTAACAAAGGTAAATAAATTGACATGCAAAACGTGAACAACCGATTGAAGTGGACTTTGTCAATAAGTGTTCAAAGATTTTGTTTAAGGTGATAATAGACAACGGCGTTACTTGGATTGAAGCAAGTAAAAAAAAATTATAAATAAAGCATAATATAATCGAAGAGAAATAAGAAAAAGAAATGAAAGAAGGGCCATCTTTAAAGAGCGGTTTCTCAAAGAAAAAGGTTTGCGACTAAAACAATAACGAAATGTATAAAATTAGTGTAAATAACTGAAGTGATTGGAGCGGCTCGAAGCGCGACCCTGTCATTGTTTTTCATGTACCTCAAAACGGTATTGCTTCTCTGAAATCGTTCCAAGATATTAACGCAATCTGCTACTTATGGCTAACTGCAAAGGTTACCTCTAATGAGATAAGTACAGCACTTACGCTTTTTGAGGCCGTTTTTACATCCGCTTTTAATAGCCACCAGCAGTCGATAAAGCGCAAAACTCGTTCTTACTCATGATGGCGTAATGAAAATTATAGTTTCGTATTGAAAATTAAATTATACTCTTAATGTGCTATTATTTACTATATTTAATTCGCAGAATCCGTGATATTAGATAAAGGTACTTTAAAGTTTCAAATTGAGTGCTTAAATGCGAATATCAGACCATCTTGATATTACTTTCTCAATGGTTATTTGTTTGTTACCTCAGATTAGTGATAACAGGAATTAATTAAAAGCAAATGGAAAAAAAAACTTGCAGACCAAATAATTTTGTTTTTTCTTTCAACTATATATTATTGCGGTAAATAATGAAATCTCCGCCAACGATTGTAGTTTTCATTTTTGAATCCACTGATTAAATATTTACATTAAATGCATCGAAAGAGACATTTTTGTACGAGTTGAAAGAACGACTTAATTACCTATGACTGGCCATTCGCAAAGGGACAAAAGGCATTCCAAGCATTCGATTTTAAATTTATAATCAGCTGGCCTGTGAAAAGCAATAGCGTTTTATTGACTATATTAATAATATTGTTTATGAAACTGCAGTCGATAGCTATAATGCAAGTCGAATTTACTTGCCGGCCATTGCATATATTAAGGTACACAAAGTTGCCCCAGTCATTACGATATCTTTGTAAGTAGAAACGATCGACCGAGTGTCGCATAAGGTCGCATTATGAATGAAAAAGAGTCCAAGTGAAAATAAAAGTAAAGCAAGAGTACGAGGTAACGTGGAACGATATACGCGGAGCAAAAGAAAACTAGTAACAATAACAATAATAAAAATAATAATAATAATAATGATGGCACGGTGAGCGAGAGAACGAAAGAACGAAACAAGCCGGAAAAGAGCTGCAAACTCTTGCCGATATCGAACCTGCGAATTATTGTTACGATCGTGAATACGCGGCCACTTTTATTTTTATCACGATCGTCTGTACCAGCCGGCCAAGCGGCCGGCTCTTTCGTTGAAATTTACAATGGTTACCTAATTTTATTAATTCCACGATATGGAGGTAAAGTAAAAGCACCGCAGACATTGTAAGATTTCACGAAACGACTCTCGTGTTTGTTTTCGTTCCTTACCTTTTGTAATAGCCTTTGAAACAGTTGTCATTGTAGGCGAGGCGAGGCTGGGCTTAAAATGTTTTGATATTTTTATGAAATATTAATACCTGGTTTCTTGTTTAATGCTCGTCGAGAATCGATAACTATTAATAAGGGGATTGTTAGTTCTAACATTATTCTGAGAAATATGTAACCGGTTTTTTTTTCTTCAGGTTGACTGGATATTTTTGTTATTTTTATGACTGACTTATGAATGTTTATAATTTTTATACAACAATTTCATTGATGAATTCTCTTGTTCGGTTGTTGACAATATCTTAAATTACATAATAATGTCTCAGATTTTTTCAACTACATCTCATTTCTCTTTTAAGGTAGTTTTCAATATTATTTTTCTGCTCATATTTGCAAATAAAAATAAAATCGATGTTGTATTTGTTTTAGAATTTCTCCTTTTTGACTGATTTTTACCGAATATCTAATACAATGTGAATCTAATTTATTGTTTTATAAAGAAGAAGAATAAGATTGGAGTAACTTTGCAATGGCATCATTTCGTGGCCTATTTTGTGGTTAACATTAAAGAAAATGTTGCGGTTGTTCCTTATTATCGGCGGCATAAACATTACACCCAGTGTCTTCTCGTTGTGCAAACCTCAAGCAATCGGCTCATTTCTGAACTCGACGTAGCTTGAAAAAAAAGACTGGATTTTTCGGAGCAAAACTGTATTATCGCTCGTCGCAATTCTACGAGATAATGACTCGGCAACCTTCATTTTCCGCAAAACCAATATTTTCGCAACGAAGTTAAGAATGCGATCACCAAATGGTACAAGTGTATTATCTCGCATAATATTTTGCGCCTTTTCAATACAACAAAAACACTTAATCTTTTAAACTACGGTGAGATATTAACCTACAAAATGAACAATATTCTTCTTTTTGCATTCTCTTACTGCTTGTGTCAATTTCACAACACGTTCTTGTTTTAATAATTATAATTATATATTATTGCCTTTTTATGTATTAATTGTTAAGGCGTTTGTTACAGTTTTTTGTAATATTTGTTTTGTTCGTTTCTTTCATCCAAAATTAATTAAACAGGATTATCGATAATTTTTTTTCATTAGAATCGTGTTAAAGAATAACAAATAGAAACACTTTTAATTTTGGTCTCTTTTCGAGAAAAAATTTACAAAAATGATATGCAGTTTTCGCTTATCTTGATTTTTATTTACGAAAAGTAAAAAGAAATGGAAAGTAAAAGAAAATGAACAGATTGCCATTAAACGCTGCCTTTACCAATTAAAGGAGCAAATTTCATGAAACGAGCATGCGGGTCTTTTTATTTGCCCGAGCTATTTGACGAGTAAATTTACTCAAATTATCCTCCCCTTTTTCTTTCTGTTGATTCGAGCATAATTATGTCAACCAGTCGAAAGTTCTTAATTGCCAATTGTATTTGTTTTATGCGAGGTTCATGTAAACTCGGTTTTGACAATTGAGTCACGTATATGGTCAGCTTGTAGTTCGAAGTTTCGGAATATCGAACAACGACAATCGAATTTTCAATTCAATTTCTCCGGCCGGTGCTTTAAAACTCACGATAACAAATTAACATTGCGCAAAATTAACGTCCGTCCAATTAATTTCGCCGCGTATAAATCCATTAAAGCGTTTGATCGGGTTTTGCAATCTCAACAGCGACGTAATACCGTTTTATTCAATTTTCCTCTCCCCGTGACGGTCAATTAGACTTGGCAACCGGCGAAGTAAATTTTGATTAAAGTCAGAATTCACTTAGCGCGTTTCTGACAAATGCGTGTAAATACGCGGTACATTATAATACACGCGGCGAGATTGAATTCGCCGCACGCACCGTCCGTGAAACGAAGCGCTGTGGGTGTAAAATCATTGTGATCCAGGTTCGCGCGGGAGTATCATCTTTTACTTCCGATAGGATCACTCGGCCCGATGCGCCTCGAGTGCTATCGCCGTCATTGCCCGCGTACTTCTTCCGCCGCGCTCGTGAATGATATCGTTGCGATCGCCCAACATCGACGGCGAAGCCTCGCGCGGTGTTTAACCGCGGCAAATTCTCAATCAAACCGAGTATACGTGCCTCATCTTACGGCTTGCTTTACACGTCATTCCGCGATGATATCGTCGTTGTTTTTTTAACCCACTTTGTATAAGGTTTCGCATTTCATTTTCCATTACGCGAAAGCTTGTTCGGTTTCCTTTTCAGCGCGAATTTCGTTTCTATTTATGTTTTTTTTTTTTTTTTTTTTTTTTTTTTTTTTATTTGGAGGTTTTTATTATTTATTTACTGTTTAAAGCGTTTTTTTTTTGGGGGTTTTAAATTGGAGTGAATTTAATTTGTAATATGATTTTTTAATTTATAAACGTTGATTTTGTCCATTCAATGTTGCTTTAAAAACTGCCTCTTTTACAAATCTCCGAGCCCACGCAACTCCTCTAACACCCGTTTGCCTTCCTTCTGTTTGAAAAAAAAAAAA
>JABFOV010001810.1:0-16224 GCA_022817685.1 Aradophagus sp. ZL-2020 | reverse complement strand
TGTGTCTTAACGTTCTCTTAATCTTTTATTATTGCCAATAATGATAAAAACAACAAAACATCATTAATAGAAATAATAATAATAATAATAATAATAATAATAATAATAATAATAATAATAATAATAATAAATTCATAAAATAGGATGTCAAATAAAGTGAATTTTTACAAAGGGTTTAAATCCGAAATTGTCCCGTGTACGACCATCAATCAGCGCTAAAAGATCATGCTCTCGGCTCTCGATGATAAATTCGAGAGATAATCGTAGCTGGGTATTCCGAGAAACTGCTGAGCAGCACATTTTATAGTTCATAGCGCCCACTATAAAGTAATAAATCGATAAAACCTGTCGCTTAGTATAACATGTCCTTGACACAATACACGTGACGTCATGTCATTGCCGCAATTACAGCTTGTAATCATTATCACATTACGAACAATTCATTTGCTCAGCTGCGAACAGTGCCAACAATTTTTCACGATTTGTACTCGTTAAAATGGCATGAAGAAAAAAGGCATAATTAATAGCAGCGTTTTATTTTCAAGTTGGCTCTTTTAATTGAGTTAACAGTGATATGTAAATAAAGTCGCGCTGCGACATTCAATTGTTTCAATTCCTACGCTTCCATTTGCTCTCTGCAGTTTGTTGAAAGCGCACAAAAAAGAAAAGTTTAAAAAACCGTTCAAACAATGAAAAAGTTTTTTTTTACTTTACATATTTTAGAATAATTTTTTTTGTTTTAAAAAAATCAAGTAATCTTAAATTAAAGAAAAAAAAAGAAACGCTATTTCGCGCTACTTGTTATAAGCCAAGATAAATATTCGCATGATATTTGTTTGCTTGATTCGCACTAGCAAGATTTATACTTGAGTTATAATGTGAAATGAGAAGGTTGCGGCGGTGAGTACAAGGTACGCGTGGACCTAACGTCAATTGTGAGAACGCTCAATGACCGATAGTTGAGCGGACACGGCGGCATTCACGAGGGAGCCGTCGATGTGCGCTTGAGGCCCTGTTTAAAAGCGTCGAGGGTGTTGTGGGGTCGGAGAACATTGCCGGCCGTGCACAATAATCGTGCAATACTATTATGCAGGGTGGCCAGCCCAGTGCTCGCCTGTTATCATACCAAATCCGGGCAGCCAAGCAACAAATTGGCTTACATTAGCGGTTAGTGACGAATGGATACGGCCGCAAACATTTGTTCTGAGTAAACCAAACTTTTCTTTAGCCGCTAACAATGGGTTGCAAAAAAAAGTAAAAATAAAAATAAAAAAGGGAAAGCGGGAACGAAGGAGATGGAAGAAAGAGGGAGGGAAGAAACAGTTCGCAACCCTCGCGATTGTCGATGATGAGTCAAACGCTACGGTGATTTGACAAATGCTGTTTGCGCTTCGGCTTGTTGCGATATAAATATGTAAGTGATTGTGTCAACATGACTTTCATCCCGTCACAGCGCATTGTGCTCTTTTTAAGCCCAGAAGCCAGGCCTTTTGCGATTTTTTATTTTTTTTACATCTGCTTGGTCAATGAAGACTTTTCGCAGAAAAGGTATCTTCGCATCAATCGAACCTACAAGAAATTTCATCAACTAGTCACACGATCGGCGCCGAGATAGAATTTTATATTTGGCGCGGGAATCCGATATCGCTCGGTGAAAGCACTCAATGCGAGAATGACAATGCTGGCGCTGTGTCCCAACACGCGCAATTACGCGCAAAATTGATAACATCGATCTCATCTTATCACTCTGATCACCCTCCGACCCTGCGGTGTGCCGTATCGATTCATCGCACGTCTCGTTGCATTTTTGCGTTATTTTATTAGACCAATTGGCAAGGGCTGGCAATTGATTTGAAATTGCGTTCATAGAAATCGAAAACTCGTGCGACATTCTAATTAATACATTCAAACTCTTACACCTTAGTGGCAAACAATCGACTTATCGTTACATCTGTGCATTGTGACCCGTCACGTTAAACATATTTTACTAATAGTACACGATAATGCTATTACGAGTGTACGAGTACACGGACTTGAATATGAACGAGGAACTGGCATTTTAACAAAAGAAAATCGTTAGTTTTATTATAATTTTTTAAACAATTGTGATACATTTTAGAAACAAATCCCGTTTCAAGACATTTTTATATTTAAAATACCAAAGGTGTCTCAAAAGAGACATTGTTTCGATATGAACTTTTTCTTAGATATATTTGATTACATGAGAAAGATTTTTAGAATTGATCTCTTTCCAATTATAAATTTCCAATTATAAATTTTTCAACAATATTTGAGTGTCAATTACAAAAATTACACCATCAATTTTTGTTTTACAATTTCTGATACACTCCTGCATTCATACCCTGTTATTTCTCAAACTTTCTTGGACTAAATGAAGAGCGTAGTAAAATAGTTTCTCATTCAGAATTTCAAATCTAAGAATGAGAAATATCACAATGAAATTCCTGAATACGTCTGGTTTGTCGAGCGGTTAGTGGCGGATTGAATAAATGAACAGTATAAGGGGAAAAAAATTGAATGTGGCCAAGAAGTTACCCGAACATCTGCGAACAACGCGAATTATTAAATTTTGCGGTTACAGGTTTCGGACGAACGAGTGCCCGGCCGCGTGGCGTTCAGTCCCCATAGGTAGATCTATTGTATACCTATGGCATTATAAATGCAATATCCCTTTCAACGTGCTAAGGATTAACGCTATCTGATGAACTGTCTCTACCAATAAACGTCTCGACTGAATCAAAGTCGAAGATAATATACATCTCGTATCGTGAAAACTAGCCTCGTCAAATTTACACAACTAGAACTAAAAGTGTTTTGAGTATTTTGGTCCATGGTTATTATGTCTCAGTCATTTTTTTTAGTTACTTTAACATACAAATTTACAATTAAATTGTCCTTGTTTGTATAGAAATTTTACATCATTTGGTGAAGTAAATTATTTTTAAGAATGGACATTTTTTTTAACGCTACCACCAACGATAAATTTTGTTTCGTGGAGACGAAATCAGTTTTTCAGCTACATTGAAGTAGATTATCTCACAAAAATGGAACAAAACGTAAGCAATGTAAAAACGTTTCGAAACTGTATCCGTAAAGCGGAAGTTGCTTCTAACCGAACGTTGTAGCGAGTTTGCGAAGAATCGAGGAAATCCTTCGGCAGAATTAACGTTGTTGTGCATTTTTCGAGCGAAGCGATAGCAGTCGATCTGACATTTCCGAATCTGTTAATCCGGTCATTTGTAAGTAAGCCGCACTGGTAAGAATCTGCCCGGTTAAATACTATTAGGCGGTATCGTTGAGTACGTCGGCCTTGCACAGTCGACTAGTGGAGTCCTTTCAGCGGCCAGATAATCTCACGGCAAAATAAGAAACACGCGCTGTCTATTTCGAAGTCCTTTTTGTACGGAAACTCACGAGTGCTATCGGCAAAGGACTGCCAAAGCGATTAGCCTTAATACAGTTCCAGGTGCGAGAGATTAACAGTTCGAACTGCACGAATTTCTGCTCCTTCAGTGGCAAATTTTCATGCAAGTGAACGAATTCATTGAAATGAAAAAGCCCCGTGCCAAGTAGCGTGTAAATATCGCCGAATCGTAAATTATTATTTATACTTCACCGATAAACGAAGACGTGCGAAAGAAAGCACATTAGCATACAGTGAACAATATAATTATCGTGATATTGTTAATTCATTTTTTCCACGAATAAAATTATGAAAAGTGAAAAACTGGACTTCTTTGACGCTCGAGTGCGAGCGGCATAGATGAATAAAATAAAGATTTTCTTAAGTGAGTGAAATTAAAATTATCATGACAAAGGAGCGAGTTGCGGATAATTTTGCCGCGCAAATTGTTTGCTTTTAAACGTAAAAAGAAAATCGTTCTGTACGATAATCAGCATAACCGCACCGCGTATACGCCACATTGTGGCACCAGCTGCACGTAAAATGACGTGCATAATCATAAGCAGTAGATAGGAGATCTCGTGCTGTCGATGACAGGCGTAAGCATACCTTTAATCGGCTACGCTATGCTTCTTCGGTGAGACGGTGCATGTGCTTTGTAGACTTGACGATTCAAAGTAACCCTTCTTACTTCCTCTTATTAAGGGAGTGCAAGGGAAAAAAAAGAAGCGTGAAAAAAGTATCGAAGACTAAGACTGAGACCATTATTATCGTGCTATGGAAGCATCGCGAGTATTTAGGATATTCCATTTTTTATGCCGAACAATTCAAAAAGTAATGACTAATGAGACAATGTCCGTAATTAACGAGAATTCTCATCGAGAGCTGGGAACAAGGAAATACTTATCCTGAGAAGCACGAAAATCGCACTTCACAGAATTACGTCAAAATTTGATATTCAGTCTTTCGGTGTTGAGAGCTCGTTACGTGCAGAATTAAATCGATGAGAAAATACAGAGGTGCTTTTGCGATCGATAAAAAGTGTTATCTACTTGTTAATTAGAATTGAAATTATTTACTAAAAGCAATGAATGGTTGTAATAGAATTAGAATAATTATCAAATTACACGTATTACAAATAATTATCGTGTTCGTTAACTAATGAAAACATAAATGTAATAATTATGGAAATGACTGTTAAAGGCAAATATGTTGGTGCTGAAATTAAAGTAAACTAATATCTTCAGTTTCGTTTGGCATTGTAACAAATAATACAGTTACATGCGATTTGTCACCGTACTTTTGCAAGGAAAGAATTAACATGAACTTTGCAAATAAATGATTATACCTAATAGGTTATGCTTTCCACAGAAATTTATTTATTTTCTACAAGTATTTTTTTAACTAGCATAGCCATGTAATAAGTATATAAAAAGAAGCAAGTCGGTAAGTTTTACTGATATTATCAGCAATCTTATAACCGTAGTATCCAATCACTAAAATTAACCTTCGTCTATGAGTGAAATTATTGGTGAATTTCAAAACAACACCTTTGCAAAGTTTCGAACCCAGCAACCTTCTTTTGTTTTTGTTGTCGTTACTGTCGCGCAGTCAATATTATTCACTGTCGGTAACTTGATAAATTGCCATTATTGATTCTAGAACTGACAGCACGGCGATACACAAATTTTACTTTTTTTCTTAGTAATATATCGTCATTATATATTAAAGAATGCACATATTTCATTAAATTGTGCGAATAAGACAGCACCATCATACGAATGCTCATAATATAAATAATTTTTACTGACGTATTTTTATCCATACATCTCACAGATCTATCGCTAATACAGGTATATGCTCGACTAACAGTGTCGTTAGCTGCTCTTTAACTCATGTTTTTGATTTCGGTGGCATCATGTCGAGAGATCTATAATAAAGTTTCGGAAATTAGATGTTGAATTCAAATGCAAAAAACGAGGGAGAGAGTAATAAGCGGGAATATAAAAGAAACTGGCGCGGTTGTCATGAGCGAAGCGAGCGTAGTCGACTGCGCTGCGTGCGAGCGTTGAGAGCCGCTCGAGCTGCACGGGCGATAAAAAGTGCTGCTAGGTATGTTTTAAGCTGTAATTCCGCGCATGTCCGGCGGCTATACTGCGCGACCACTCGATGGATTGGCGATTCGCCGAGCGGGGATGGCGGCAGCGTGAAAGGAAGCGCGAAGCGGCGTCGCAGCGAGCGCTGTTCAACTCGGAGAAACTCACACAGAGGCAGGAAGGCAGTGGTGCGACGCGCGCGCGGCCGCACGAGGGTACATCAAGGGGATACGCTTCACACTGCCGTCTAATGGGTGCCACAAACTAGATCGCCTGCTCCGCGCTTTCCTCCAGAGGCTCGCCTTTACAGCGCCGGACATGAAAAATGGCTCGCGTATTAAATTAGCGATAACAGTAATTGTTATTGCCCACGCTGGACGACCGAGATAATGGTAATGTGGCGCGAATATTGCTAGATTTTCATAACAATCTAGTCGACAAGACGCGGTTTATATATATGTATATATATATTTATTTGTGTGCATAAATATATAAATATATTTATTTGTTTGTTTGTTTATAATTATATTTATTTATATATTTAGATATCCTCACACGTGCAAATAATCTCATCAATGAATTTAGATAGGAGGAGCGCTATTTGCGGGAGTAATTGTGTATGAATTATTTATCACATACGCGGATGAAACGCGCGGTGCACATATAGGATCTGACTAAGGAGGCACACATAGATTTTATGTGCCTTCAAGGATTCATAATTTATGCCTTTTGCCATCCATCGAACAGTGTAAATGGAATTATTATGGCGCTAGCATTTTATGAATGAAACGAATCTGTTTGACTACCTTGTCCGCTGCGGACGTACGCCAAGCAACTTAGTCATTTGAGTCAGTAGTACATTCCGTTAATGTTTCTTGTTGTCAGCGAGATTAAGGTGATACGTCAAAATTAAAATCACTAATTCTTTCTTAACGGTAAAGAATTGAATTGATCATTATATAGAGAGATCATTATATTGTATAACCGTTACACAAAAAATCTGGATTTTTTACGATTTTTGCTGAAAGTATAAATATAATATGCATTATCATGTATCGAGTATAATAATTAAAAAAATCAAGATTTTTGTGTAACGATTATGAATCATTTGTCTCTGTGTATAGATCACACGATTTTATTGATAGTGAGAGATTAATTTGAAATACAAATATTTCATTTCGGTTTTGGGGCGTGGTCTGAATAACCCGTTTTGCTACTAATTTAAACTTTCGCAAAAGAAGAAAAAAAAGAAAAAAAAAGTTGGAATACTAGATAACCAAAATATTTATGTTTCAAACTCATCTTTCATTATCGAAGAATGGTGAGATTATAAACTCAAATCTGAATCAAGCGATGGAATCGAGGAACTCTTCAATTGAAGTCCCCCACCAATGTTTTATTTTCAAGTCTTTTATATTATACGGTGACATTCTTGATTACTTGCTTGATACAATCAATAAAAGGGGTAAAAGTTAATTGTTTCGAGTTGAAGTATAACTATTTGTTAGAAAAGGAATATCTTTTCTTGACCATCCTTTTCAATGAAATTAAATTTTTTTAATCTAAAAGTATTATTTAAAAGAAAATGGATGTTTTTTTTTTTTTTTTTTTTGAAATAGTGATCTTTCATTGAATGAATGACTTCTCTCGAAATAAAAATGTTAAATATCATTTTCAATCAAAATACAAAATTTTGAGATTAAAAGGTATTTTTGAAAACTAAGAACCAATTGTGAGTCATTTTACCTTAAATGACAATGACGCGAAATTGGATGGACTTTAAAGTTAATCATAATCCTAAAATGATCTTTTGAGATTTAAATTAAAAAAAAAATTTGTCTACGTCATACGACTTTGGCTGAGTTAATGGAAATTATGAACTTGTATATTCTCTACATTACATTTCCGTATTACACGCAAATTATTTTGCCAATAATTTGTACAGTTCCATGATAAGGGTAAAATTATTCGCTAGATAATGAACTCGTAAGTGTAATTATAGTAATGATTGCATTAGCAGTAACCGAAAAATGTTATTAATGATCTAACCGAGAAGTAACGAATAATGCACGGAATGTTACCGATAATCAGTCATTACTTCAAATATAATCGAGAATACCACGTATTGCATTTATCACAAAATTGTAATAGTGAACAAAACAGTGATTTCCGTCGGGAAGTAATTATTTTTCGAAAGATAACGTCATAAACGTAGGCGTAACAATAACTCTTTTAATCACAAGATTATTTCAAAGGTGCGCACAATTATATACAATTGAAGTAATGTTATCCGATTTAATCGACATCTATCATAAATTATTGAATACTGTAGACCATATTTTTTACTTCCCAAAGATTCATAAACTTGATTTGTAATTGGCCTTTTTGTACTTTCGTAACTTGAACTTTTTTATAGTCAATTAATATTACATAAAACATATTAACATTTGAATTGTATATGTATATAATTACAGAAACCATTCTGCTAACAATATTTGCATTACTATTGTTATTGTTAATCCAGCCGATGACAAAAAAGCGACATTTCGACTGCAAACTTTTGACAACGTCGATTTCTCTGCACGGAAATCGACACTTTGACAATAATCACTGACAATTAAACAAACTGGATTCACAGTTATCGAACGAGTCAACTTACCCCGTTAATTTACCAAAATTTACGGATGTTCAGTGCATTTTTAATTAACTACTAATTAGTAGAAAAATTGAAATTGTATAATTGTATACGCTTAGGAATATTATTTTTAATATCAATTAATGGACTAATCAAACTAATGGAGTTTAAATTATATTAATAACTACTAGGTAAATGTCGTCGTATTTCAGCAGAAAATATAATAGCAAAACCGTTATGTCGTACTGAGTGCGACTATCAAGACTTGACGCTTATATCCGAAAATCCACGAGTGTTACGCTCGGACCATGTCGAGCTCATAACCTTGTATATTTATATTGACCGTTGCATATAAAACTGTTATCTTATGCTTCTGATATTCGCCATTCGAGAGAGCTTTGTAGCTATATCCTGTAATTCTCGGATTGTCGGTACTTTGTGCGACCTTTGGACTCACAGGTACTACTCGAATCAATGGCAAAAAGAAAAGAACAGTACATAAAACGCACAAAGTAAAAATACAAATTTATCACTGCAATATTTCAGTTATATTGCACAATGTTTTTAATTAATACACTTCAAATGAGGCATTAAAATATTTTGTAATCATTCAACTGATGCTCATTCGTTTTAGATATGAAAACAAATTTTCGCTTTGATACTTTTCCGCTCGCAAGACAGAGAAACTTATAAACTTTCGAAAAATTAACACTACTGTTATATATCAGGTTACGCTTCCCTGTGATATGTAGATGACGCGATTACATCTTATGAATAATTCAGACAGATCAATTACTTACAAATAAAAAGCCGTGGATTTGTCACATTATAAATTTGTTCTTCTTTTCCCTTTCTCGGGACTTTGCGAATGTTACTGAAATCGTGAATCATATTTTAAGAGAAATTTATCTGCCCGGGAGCAGCGCGCTCGAGATCTTAGGATTTATTTTGGCACAAGAATTAATGGATCAAGATAATTGAAACAGTTATTTTAATTCCGACGACGTTGTTTCCAACTCTATGTAATGAAACTACTTTTCTTCCTTTATTTTCACTGTTTATGTAGATTAACTTAACTTTCCGTCTTGCCATTCGAAGCTAAACGATTAATTTAAGGATTAACGGATCACATTATGCAAATTAAGCTTTTTTTTGCTCCGAAACAAATGACTTAAAAAAAATGAGAGCTCCAAAACTTAAATATGAATAATAAAGGTAAGTCAACAAATAAAACAACGGCTCTTTCGAAATATACTGGAAACCAGTGATGTTGAGTAAAAAAAAAATTAAAATACGGATCAAATATTAAGTTATTGACTGATCCGCACTTCTATCCTTGTTTTTTTTTGGAACAGTGCGGGAAATAAGCAATTCACAAGTAAATGGTAAACCGGTACAGTTTTGTCATTTAAATGGTAAATTTTACCATCTCGTTTTTTCAGTACACACAGACGAAAATATATGCTTCAAATGTATTTAAAATACACAGAAAAAAATATCATTATTGAATCAACAAATACTGAATCTTAAACATACAACAATAATTATGCAAAAAAATCTAACGATGCAAGTATTGAATGGCTCGGCTTCGTTCTGAAAACTGAATGCCGTTGAAACGACGCACACGCAATATCGAATTCGATAACAAAAAATTATTCAACGGAATTCGCGTGAACATATATTTTTGCATGTCTACCGCCATAACGTGACATCAGCTTAAAGTTTCGGAAACGTGTTTGCTAAACGAGTGCACCTTACATCATGATTTGTACGACAACCTTTAAATCGGTCTTGTATACATGTACACGCATGAGAAAGGTAGTACTCGCGTTGAGTGGTGCAAGTAACGCGAGCAGGTGCTTAATTTCAGCTTGCATACACAACGATCACGGCGGTTTAACATTTCCTTATAATAGAATCATACTTTTACGAGCCACTAGCTTATTCCAGCGCATCGGATCGTTTGCAAAACAAAGAAGCCCCGGGCACCAAGCTGTTCTTGCAACGTCGTCGAAAATCCGAACACCGAATTCCGATCACAGATCACGCTCTTCTTCTGTAATTGATTTTCATTTGATTAACATAAATTGCAGTTTTATAAACACGAAAGAATAAATGAGATACTGATGTGCTCGTTGCAATGCTTACTTCCCTTCTGTTAATTTTTTTCTGTTTGATTTTTCATATTAAATAAATTTCATTCAGGTTTTTCAGTATCAATTTCCAGTATCAAATGATTTTAAAACTATACTTTTTAAATTTTCATCTGAAAGTAGTTACACGTTTAAATAAAAGTTGTTAAAATTAACAAATAATTCATCAAAAATACATTTGAAGAAAAATTTAAATTTGAGATTCAAAATTATATTATTACATTGTTTTCGTATTTTAACAAAGTTGAAAATACAGAAATTGTAAATAAAAATCCTAATTACCCCAGTTACTACTGGGGACATTATTGATTTATTTTAAAACATTTTACGTTTTTGTGTAAAATTTTGCATATAACTACACCGTAAAAAATGTAGTTTAAAATTAAAACATATATTCTGTATTTCAGTTGCAAGTAAATATACTGTAACTTTACAGCAAATATGCTACATTTTTAAAGCAAATCTGCTCTACTTTTCAAGTCATCGCTATAATATTACAGCATATACACTCTATTTTTCAAGTTCGTCCTTGATTTTTAGGTTCGATTAAAATTTTCCAGCATTTTTTCTTTAAAATTCAATTTTTATTTTTTAAAATGTTTTAGAAAATTATCGAAAGAAGCATCGTTAAATATAGTACAACAAACTGTTGCATAGAGAAAATTTTAACAACTTTAAATAATCCATAAGAATATTTACTGGGGTGCATTCAACAACGCAATTTAAGTCACTTAACTTCCACCTGCTGTAATTCATCGAGCGAGTCGATCAAAGCTAAAACGCATATTGCCGCTATTTTAAAACCCGATTTTATTTCAACAAACTTTTATCAACGCAAGCGAACACTCATCGCCATTTACTGCAAGACTGCAAGGATTCGTGGGCATATATACATTTTGTTTGTAATAATTTATGATAAATATGCATGCGTGCGAGCATATATGTGAGTCGCATAAAGTTCTGAGGCTGTATTTATGACGGAGCATAGGACAATGTGGCATATCATATAATCTTGCATAGATCTCACGCCTGTGATCTCCATAAATGTTGCCTCACTGCAATTCTCCTGAGACAGGGAAAGTAATAAATATAAACGTATAATAGACCGGACATGAACCAAGCACGCCGAGGTAACCGCGTTTGCCTTACAACTTTTTTAGCGCGGTGCTAAAATTTATGGCAAATATTGCGTTACAGTTTTCATTCAAGTGAATTTCAATTTTGATGCGAGAGCGTGAATTATACGATGCATCGAAGAATAACGTTTTACGCGAGAACAGTTTCGCCGACTTCGGCAACTGAGTATTCAAGGAAGAAAGTATTTGTAAATTTGATCGTATTACGATAAACAATAAATTTTTTCACAGCCGTATAATTTTTATGTTATAAAATTTTCGATATCGTCGATAAACTTTTATTCAAGCGAACGAAATCGCGAGTGCCAAGTAATAATGCAGCAAGGTATACTCACCTCCGGATCGTTTATGTAATGGAGAATGGAGGCCCGATAATTGTCCATAATCGATATCAATAGCAGCCTTCTCCGCATCGATACCTGTAATTGTAATTATTCGTTAAGTCGGATGATTTGCTTGGTTCTGGTCAGTAAGTGAATGAGATGTTACTCTGATACGGCAATCCAACCACCTGCCGAAAGCGTTGTACAATTAACACGAAATATTAACTTAGCACGCGATCTACTTTATAAAAGCTTCAACTGTATGTAAATCTTGAACACGCGGCAGATGGATCTAATTGTTGTTATTCACTTCTTGACCATATTTCTAGCCGTTTTACAGTATACTTTCATTGGATTATCAAATTTGAAAATAGAATAACTGTTACAGATGTGGTTGTGAAATTTAAAATCTCATTGCGATATAAATAAGTCAGAATTTACATGGTTTGAGAGAAAGAAAATTGTAAATGAATATTAATTATTGTAAAATAAACGTGCGAGTGAAATTAAATGTGGAGAAAAGTTAAGTATCTGTGTACGCTTTGGCCGAACGTGGCTGGTTTGAACGTTGCGCGTTATGATGTCGCATTGCCGTCAAATTACGGTGCCCATGGTCATCATCTTGCATTTGGATTGCAGCTCACTGCACTTATAAGCGATACCCCTTGTGTACATACGCACTTGATCCCGCTGTGCAACCAACTATCACGATAAACCGTGGTATGAAAAAAATGCATTCAGCGTTTCTCAATATTATAAAAAGTGTATACCCGAGTTGCTCAACATTGCATCTGAACCGGCAGAACATCTAATTTCATCTTGACTGGCGTAAAATGAAAATACCATTTTTATTTCCACTTTGTTTAATGTAAACAAAGATATTAAAAATGTTATTTAACCAAACAAGTAATGCGAATATGTTCAGATATTCGTCATTTATATATATTTATTTATTCAATTATTTATTTATTTACATGGAAATATCATTGTGATTATAAAAATTAATTATTTTATTGCTAAAGAAAATAAAGTAAAATGCAGGTCTACTTTAAGTTTAAATCAATAGACTGTGAAAGGGAAATGAAGTTAAGTATTATAAATTGAATAATGGTCAAGTAAAAGTAGTTGCAAATCGCAGAATAAGATTCATTAAAATAGATCAAAATCTCCAGCTCGTTGAGACGATGAATTGGTTCACTCATACCAAGAAAACAATCATTATGCCTCAGTGACAAAATAAGCAGAGAAGATCTGGAGAATCACAATCGTATGAAAATAAAGTAGCCAAAAATATGCAATAGTTTACCAATCTGTCCATGAACAAATTATCAATCAAATATAATTGTATCCTAGTATAGTCATAATCATCACAACACAAGAAAAAGTGCTAAATAACGAAGAAATTCGTGCTAAATAAACGAATTTCAGCAATCTTATATAGCATCCAAATAAAGGAAGCGTATTTTAAGATTCGTTGACCAAGAGAACTATACAATATCAAATGTTTTGATAGATTTGAAAAAATAAGAAAACGAATACGTAGGTAATAGAAAAAAAAGAACATACAGAAACAAAATACGTTACATCCATACCAGGACTATATCAGTTCCTACAATTTCTACTAGGGTAATACCGTAACAGTAAATTCTTTCTCCATAATATATTTATATGAGCATTGTTCAAATTTTTCTGTAAACAGGAATTTCAATTTTTCCCTATTAAAGTATCCATTAACATAATTCAAATACGAGTAGACGTTTTTTTACAATTTTCTACCAAACGTCTTGAGTTTACTTAATGTCAATAATTTGGTCAAGTTGACGTAAGTTTAACAAAAAATTGTCATATAAATTCCACACTGAATTCACAAAGTCAAACGAAGCAAGGTTGATTAAAGAAATTGCGCATGCTAATGGACAATGCATTACATCGAATGAACGGCTGAATTGAAGTATAAATTTGAGTATCATATAACACGAGAGGACACGACAGAAATATAATTCCGATGTAATCGAATAATTTAGCGCACAAATATTGTAAAAGGCCTCATAAAATATGTTGATAATGGCGCAATGGCATTGTCAAATTATTGTGATTCCAAACAGTTTGAGTATCACTGACGAGAATTCGAAACGCGTTCCCAGCAGCAGCGTTTGAAGACTGCATTTGGAGCGACGATATAATGCAACGAGATAACCTTTATGAAAACTTGCCATTTGCCGGCAGTTATGTTAAATAAAATAGTTGATTTACTGTATTCTCCCTTTCGCTTCTTCTTTTCTGCGCCACCGATTTGGATTCCTTGACGCGGCGTAGCGTCGCCACATTCCAGCCGCACGTAAATATCTGAATGTCGAGTCGATCAGTTATCTCACTTGCGACGTATCTATATCCCAGGGGGAATTCGAATGTTCAACGGCTCAGGATTTGAGATCATTTTGCGCTATTGCTTTGAGCATAGTGAGCAAATGTTTCATCAATGAAATTTTGAATATTAAATAAATGCATAACTGAATTGTTATCAACTTAAGATTTTACGGAACCATCTGCGATACATTCTTTTATAACAGTCATAAATTTACAATCATCCTTCATACCTAGCAATGCACACCAAATGTGTTGCATAAAAAAGTGATGATTATAGATCGCACTAAAAATCCTAACTTCATCTATTTATTACTTCATTTGTGGAAATAACGAAAACGAAGAAAATTTTCATCCCACAATTATTGCTATAAAAATTTTCGTCTTACTGTTGTCATCAGCTGTAAACTTCTTATTATATGCTGTCCTCGGCATTGAGCAATAATAAATTCTACAAAAAAAAAGCTCAGGTTCGTTTCTCCAGATATTATTCCTATCATTTATAATGCATAAAATTGTCAGTCGCAGTCGCGCGCGCGCATATCCACACGCATACTCGAGCTGCGGGCAAAAATTACTTGATGCTCCGCGCATCAGTGCAAATAATATTATGTTTGACGTGTTTCAGCTTAAAAGTTAAAGGTGCGAATCGTCATAACTGAATCCAAGAGCAAAGATCTGAAGAAGTTAGTTGGCACCGGCAACTCAGGAGGTGAGGCCACGGTGAGTAAGATCAAACTCCCATGGTCGCAACGTCGTGGCCTCTACGGGGGGCCTGGTCATACTGACATGTTTATCACACACTCATCCGCAACATTCGAGTCGTACGTTATACGCTTTGTCTTATATGAGAACCAAAGCTCTCGGTGCTGACTGCGACTCTTTACAACATTTTATATTGCCCGCAATAGTTAAGAGTTTCTCATCTAAATAACACGTAATGTTATAGTGAAGCAGAACGCAGTCAGGTTAAACGATAAAATCGACGTAAAGCCGCTATTTAGTGGCTCAAACTATAATAGAATCGGTGTGATTCACTAAATAACGCGAATACAAAAAAATAGGCTCCACACTGGAGCCAAGCTGATATGCAAATATTACATAAGACATTAAGATCTTGCGATTATAGCGCGTAACAAAAATCATGTTTTATATTCGGCTTTGTTTCTTATCGCACTGGTCATCTGCAGTGTCGTAGGTGACATAAGCAATCTGCGAGGAATGAAACTTTATGGAAACGCGGGTTTGCGGATCCTCTTGTAATAACCCTAGGAAAAATATCATCTAATTCTCGACTAGTTACTGGTAGAACAAACACTTGTGATCCAGACTTGATATTAGACTGATGCCAAACTTATGATAAACTAATGCCAGACTTGTTTTTCCACCCGGGTTAAGAAAAACCTGATCGGCAAAACTAACCCGTAGTACTAAAAAATGTCACGGTGTGTCCAGTAACCAAGAAGCTGCTAGCGAATTATTCGAAAAAGTTCGGCCGGCTTTTATTGGGAAATTCCTTAGTTAAATGAAATTTGTATGTTTTATAGTTGTTATAATCAATTGCTGCCTCTAATTAATCATTAATACACTTATACAACAATAAGCATTAATGATTCAAATATAAAAAATGATATAAATTCATATTATAATTAGTAAAACAACAAATTGAATTAACAAAAATATTTATTTGAAATACATTTTTCGAACTTATATTAAATAAATATTTATTTGTAACAAAAAGATTTTATATTTGATTCTATTATTTTGCCTCATATAAAGTAGTTCATTTAAATGTATTAATTTTTTTTTTATGAATTAATGACAAGTAATTTTAGGTTTTTTCCATTTTTTTTTTTTTTTTTTTTTTTTTTAAAATTTTTTTAATAATTTTTTTTTAATAATTTTATAAAAATTTCCCTTTTCAAAATCTCCGACCCCACGAAACCATCCTAACTCCGGTTTCCCCTCTTTCTTTTTGAAAAAAAAAAATCAAAACTAAAAAAGAAGGAACTTAATAAGTACACTATATTCTCAAACTGATGCTTAGTAGTACTACATGTGTTGTTATCTCAGCATCCATGTTGCATTTAACG
>JABFOV010001809.1:0-22944 GCA_022817685.1 Aradophagus sp. ZL-2020 | reverse complement strand
GTTGTACTTTATAATAAATTGTATTCTTATTATATTAGTAGAGGTTTTAAATTTTAAACGACGTCGAATTTAATTAAAACGTTTAATTTAATTAAACAATTGTTGCATTTTTAATATTAAGTGAATCGTCAGTTTTTAGACTTTGGGTTTATTTTCAAGTAGCGAATTGTTAATTGGCAAAATTATTGACGGAAGAGTTGGGAAGAAAATGTACTCTAAAAATTGACACTGTATAGAAATCGGTTTGAAAAGGCAAGTCGTTCTCTTTGTGCAATAATACAAACATAATGGATTCACGAAGATACGGGGCCGCAGCCATCGAGGAATGAAAAATACTATGTAATTAAAAGAGTTGATTGATGTTAATTCAAACGATAATTACGAATGTTGAGCATAAACATACGGTAATTTATAGTCATTGGTGATAATTGCAACCGCTATGTATTTAAGATACCGACGTGTTTCTATACCAACCAATTGTCGCAATTCATGTATAAGTCGACGGGAGCCCAAGTATATGTTTATTCATGGCGAAACTATATATTCTCAGATCACAGCTTATTACAGGGTTAGCGCATAAAAGCGAATTAAAAGAAACCTCGCCTCTGGCAAATAAGGTTTTGTCTAAATGTGTTTCATAGTTGTAGCCGATAAACCCCTTCTTCACACAATATTTGCTGCAGGCGCTAAAATGAGCGAACAGGTTTTTCGTTTAGGTATCCTTGGCTGTATCCAACGTTACATTTTAAATGATTGTAAAAATTAAATATTATCTTCTTCGGCTACTTAAACGCGTGACTCCGCGACGACGCTTTCGAACAACCACTATCGAGGCAGAAGTTAATTTCGATCAAAATCTTGATGCTCCGTACAGCTAATTACAATTATTATATTATTATTACAATTATTATGTATTTTAGAATAAAAATTGTTTCAACGTGCTTGAAATTTGGAAAATCGATATTTTGTCAAAACGTTAGTACGATATATTTTAAGATGGTGTTTAATTTTTGTCTTTTTTATAACGATATGTATATAACAAATGTTCTTATACGTTCCAGTCGAGGTTTATAATAAAATCGTACTTTGCTTTCTTCATTTGAAAACAATTCCCAAAATAAACCACAAATCATTTCCATGAACATTTCAATCGAAATAGATGTACACTATTTCAAACGAAATTAATTCATTGAACGATTAAATAATAAGTTAAAATGATAGAAAACTGTATATTTAGCGTTACATACTTGGAGTAAAAGAACTCCGAAATGAAGTTCTTTGTGATGATCAAGTAATGCTAGTCGGATTCCCAACGATTTCAGAAACTCAATCTTTTTTGTTTGAAGATGTCGTTATAAACGCAATGCAATATTCGTTCCAATTAATGCAATGATATTTGGATATTTAATCATTTTAATTATTTGAAGACAATATAAATCATTAAGAGGCAAGTTTATGTTTTTGAAAATAAATGTGTACCTGTACCTTGTTCATACTTTTTAACAAATTCTTATACCCCAATACGCGATCTATAATTAAGTATGAGTGATATATGAGCGTGTGAAAAATTCACACTTAAAATGATAAAGAGTGCAAACGCGATGAAAAAAAGAATGAGGAGCGAGTGAAATTAGGAAAAGTGACGGACAACAATTCGTGTATTTATACGCATAATTATTTTTATCTTAGTGAGTGTTATTAGTATAAATGCAGAAGCAATGAAATTATATTCTCTGCTGTCTGTGGACGCTTCTCTTAACTCACTGAATGTACCTCATTAAGTTTCCCCATGCCATCATATTTTAATTCAACCAAACAACATCTGCTTCTATTTTTGTCCTGGCTCAAGTCCAGAGTTCATAATTTGTAAACCACACATCTATAATGAATAATTGGAAATCTTATTCTTTAACTTTTGCAATGGAAAAGAAAGACATACGTTATTATCGAAGACGTTAATTTTATTGACTTCCAATCATTTTATTAATCATTTATTAATATTTTCGAAATGATTCTTGATTTATTCTTAATGTAATAAATAAAAATATTATTGTATAATTAATAATTATATTTATATGTATATATTACTGATAGAATAGAAACAGTTGTTCGTTTCATTTTTAATTGTCGTCGTAATTAAATGTGGGTAGTAATGTGAACAATATTCATATAAATTTGAGACACAAAACAAATGTAAATAATGTATGAGGATGTTGCGAAGGATGAAAAAAAGATAATATTAATGTGTAGTTAAAAGATGGGCAGCTATTTAACGTGAGACGCGTATACGTAAATTCAATGTATTTTATACTTGACGCTGATATGTGTGAGGTATTGAACTGAATAATCTCGACGGTTGATTCCGCGTGGAAAAAAATTGTTGCCAGCTGGCTGGCATTAATCTGGCAAAAGTCTGGCATTTGTACGTGAGCCAGACCTATGCCAGACGAATGCCATACCCTCGCCAGACCTCCGAAGTCTGGCAGTGGTATGGCATGTGTTTCCACGTGGGATAGTTTATAAAATTTATACACCCTGTTTTATAAAATTAATATACCGTTTGTGAAAATTATATGATAAAGATTACGAAATTTATTAAATTTCTAATTAATTATTTTTAAATAGATGTATAGAAAAAGTTGTGTAATCGGTATAATAATTTTTAAGATTTTTTAGCAGTGCATCCTATAAATATTAATAGAAGAAAATATGAAATATTATATCAATTGCCAAAAAGTGAAATGTATTTATTCACAAAATACAGGTTTTGAAGTTAATATTTTAAAAAATTACGAATATTCGACTCTTAATGTACAAATAATTGCTAACATAAAGTATTGAAGAATTGAAATGTCCTTATCCGTGATGATTCAATAATCACTTTATGTTTTAAATATATTTGAATGAAATAAAAATTCTGAGGTCACTATGAGGTCATAATATGATGAAACAGTCATCGCCATAAGATTTGCGCGACTCGCTTGCAATATACATACTAACTCACGGCGAATTCAACATAATTAAATAAAAAATAATTGATGATGCGTTATGGACTACACGTAGCGTATATAATAACAATTTTCCCTACTGAAAAAAGTAGTATTTCACAAACTACTTGAATTAACAAGTTCAAAAGTACTTGTTTCGCTGAAATTTCTTATTTTAAGTACAAACTACTAAATGTCTTAATTCAAGTAATTTATAAGAGATATATTTTTCTAGTGCACGAAGAATGTTTCATTAAAGTTGTCTGAAAAACAATAACATTCTTTTTTACAGGTGCAAGTTTGTCGAAATGCAACTTTGAAATGGCCGAAGGTTCAGCGGAAGAAGATCAAAACAGTGCGGTTGCACCAGCAACATCTCCAGCTGATCTGCGTATTGTAAATACACGATTATCGCCTTCCTACCAACATCAGTCTAGACATCAGTCCCATTTACAACATCGCCAACACCCGGGCATGTTGGCAACGTCGTTACCGTCAAGACACAGTCACATAATGCTGCCGTCAAACCAAACTAAGCTTGAAACCGAAATCGACAACCCTTGTGATGTTCCTCTTAATCTTAAAAGCGAGGTAAGTTGCAATAATGTTTTTCGTTTCATATGTGCATAAAGAAACGCATAGGTTAACTAAATAATTTTTTTGTTTTAATTCGAACATGTGTTTTTGTCAATATAAAATACAAAATTACCAAAAACTCTTAAGGACTTTTCCTCTATTTAATTTTCAAAATTATTAATATTGATTATTATTATTATTACTACTATTATTATTATTATTATTATTATTATCATTATTATGATTAATTTTTTTATTTATTTTCAACAACTTTCTATAATTTCGAAAGGATTTCTGGTAAAATCTCCAACAAGCCTTTATAATCTTATTTTTTGTGTCGGGTAATGACAGGAACATAGAAATATCAGAATAAAACAAATAGTAGCTCAGAAAATTGCATGTAAGGATACCGATAATATTAGTCATAAATAAAACGAGAGGAAATATCAAGAGAGTGAACGTGGCTAAACTTGACGTTATGATGCTTGGGGTTATCCAGATGAATTGTCAAGCGGTAAGTCCTGCTTCATTCGTTACCGCATATAATGTCCATCGCCGATATAAGCTGTCAGGTTTTTTTTCCTAAATTGACAGATTTTCAATCCAATCAAGTTCATATTTAATGGAAAAATACCCAATCTATTGATGTATGAATCGCAGTGTTCAGTGAATGTCCGCAAGAGAATCGTAAGGGAACGATGTTTATAAATCAAGTATAGCATCATTTCGCGTCACTCGTACAGATTAAGTAGAAAATTATTTTTAAATAATAGCGTGCTTATCGGCATATTATTTTCAGAAAATGTAAAACGCGAAGTCGAAAAGCATTTTGATCATTTTGATTTCTTCAACAAGATTTAGTATTTCTTGCAATGATCTTCGCGATATTTAATATTTGCAAATTGAATTTTCTTACTTGGATTAGCAAATTCATTTATTTTTTAAACAGAAGATTTATTAAATTAAATATGAAATGTCTTACTGAAACTGTGCAAGTGTAAGTGTGCATTATAATAGTTTCTGAAAAAATGTTGTTATTGTTATTTTGCTTTATATCTGTTTGATTCATATTATTGTTGATTCACACAGTAAACAATGCCAGCAATTTTTAAATGTTTAAATGAATTGTATAAAAACTTCTCAGTTTATTATGAAAAAGATTATATAATAGACGGTATTCATCTGTACATATGATTCTCAGAACATTTCAAAAATTATAATTTAAATAATCATTTTTTTGATTTTTAGTTTTCAAAAAAGTGTCAATTAAACGTGACGATAAGCTTTGATGTGCTGGGATTAACTGATGTTAAAAAATCCAATGTTTAAACAATTCAAAACAAAATATAAATACGTAGCTACAATACATTACGGCCATTTCTGATAAAGGAAATTAAAATTTTATGGGGTTTTTAAACTTCTTAAATTAATATTGCGAATTTTTCATTTTTTTGTCTTATAATATGTCTTCATTATGGAGTGCCATTTTTCTAATTACAATAAATTTTTTACTGAGCGGTGAATATTATCTGTAAATAATTATTGAAAGGAAACCAAATTCTCCTAAAAAATAGATATTTTCAAAAATGTGTAATATGTAATACTGAAAAATGTTGTATTTCGCACGTTCAACTTCATTTCTCTCGTAAATTTTAATTAAATATTCATATAAAATATAAATATTTATTAAAATATTACATTATGAGTTAGTTAAGAAGGATGGAAGACGCGAATGTCGCTCAAGGGGCTCATCTGCTTTTAAAATCAGGTACCAATATTACTCGGCTTACATAAATGTTGAGGTAGTAGTATATATAATCAGATCATTTTACTATCCATGCACAAAAATCTCAAGCACACTGTACAACATGTTTAAAAGCAGAATAACAAAAAAATTCTAGAAATTTGTTTGCCAATTTTGCATGCCAGTTTTCTTACGGCGTTTAAACTTAGTATTTTTTCATTAATCCTCTACGCATTTGAAGGTTCGAAAAGGTAAATGGGATAATCTTTAGTTTTTAAGGACTCGAACTCGAAAAGTTTTTCATATCTTAAAATTTCATTTTTTTTAGTACATTAAAGGGAGGTTTATTATTTTTCGAAAAATTGCGAATTCGCAGTAAAAAAATTAGAGTTTCCTACTTTGGACTTAAAATTGCCCCTTCCTATCGATCACTATTATCTTATTGATTACCACCTCCAACTTTTGTTTAAAAAAAAGTGTAATCTTAATTGTCGCACTCCAGCATTGGGCCTTTAATTTCCACTGGTCAAATGAAGGACATATCATCATTTAGATAAAAATCGCCAAAGTGGCGACACGTGTATAATTAATGTTAGAATTTAGTTTCGATCTGGCTTTGTTAAATTGTTTAAACTGTTAAAGTTCCTAGTGGATAAAACTAACAATAGAGTTTGATTCCGGTGTAAGATTACCTTTGAAATCATATGGCATTAACGTCTGTTCTGCAAGCTACAATTCTAGTTTCGGGCGTTCTCTTTTAAAGTAGGAAACTCTCGAAACACGTCTGTCTCGCAAAGAAGGAACCATAGTGTAGGAGAAGCAGGTATAGTGATGCAGGAAAGTAACTCACTGTCGGTGCCAAATAACAATGTTGAATCTCATAAACAAGGAGACAAGACAAATACCCGCTGGTCGATGGTGGTTCTCGGAGTGGACAAAGTCCGTTCCACACCCTCCGTCACCCTTCTGGGATGAGAAACTCTGCTGGTAATTTCACGGTGTCTTGCATCCCTAAGCCATCTCTACGTCCCTTTCTCACTCTTCTTCTTCGACCTCTCCTCATCATTACATACAGAATTGGGCATAAAATGTAGTTTTTCATTCTGAGTTATGTTTAGAGGTGACGGTAATTCATTGTGCCGCAATTATAAAACGATGTTAATTTTTCACTATTGCCAAGTTAGAAAGAAAGGTTATTCGATTATCCCAAGTTTGCATCGTAAGAAGCAGTGACTCGGTATTTTAAATTGTTTAACGTCGTTAATTTGAAGATATGCCTGCGAAGTAGCATTATTTTGCGAAAATAGTGTTTGAAGGTAATGCCTTTGTTCTGAAATGATTTATTATGTGCTATTGGTTGTAATACAACATTTTCGATAGAGGTGGACATTTTACTAAAACTGCATACAGACACAAAAAAAGATAACTCTTGACGATATGAAGATTTTTAATGAAATTGTTTACCTTTGCTTTCATATTTCACAAATTCGGTGCAATAATAAAACAAAGGTGTCCTATTTATTTTGCTACGTTATAAGAATGTAAAGTCGATAATGTGACATTACTTAAGACAGTGCAAAAATTTTCCAGTTGATAACCAGTAACAATCAGAAGAGGAAAACGGATGGAAAATCATTTAATAAAGCGAGATTAAATAATAAATTATACTAATAATATGTATTTTTCAAAGTAACATTTTGAAGAAAAATTTAATAAGAAATAGAGAGATAGAAACAATTTTGATTCATAAAGACTACTCTCTTTAATGCACTTTTTTAAGTCAAAGAGATTTTTTATTTCGACATATATATGGCTTCTCGCATTAGAGAAATTATCACTATTTATTGTACGTAAATGTACCGCGCATGTTTTGGACCTTCCGTTAGCTACTGCGCATCATTTAAATCGATTAGATCTATTTCCGCATGCGCGGTAAGCACTTTAAAATATGCGTCTTTAAAAATACTATAAAACTATAATACTATAACTATAATACTATAAAATTTTACAAAACACTAATTTGGGCCACGATAAAAAAAATAAAGCAGAAAAATAATTACGTTGACCTTAGGAAATGAAAATTTTGCTTTTCGACGATCTAAAAAATAAGCGGATTTCACGGAGAATACAAGAAATCGGTGAATGATTGTATATATAAAATTTCCAGCAAAAAATCACTCAGTGATGTTATAAAATCAGTGAGTGAGTTTTATAAAATGCCTCAGTGATTTTTTTACCGGAAATTTTACTTATAAAATCTCTCAGTGAGTTTTCAGAGATCACTAGGTGATTTCTGATATAATTAATATAACCTATAATGTAGATATTTACATATTCAAATAGTAACTTTTTACACTTCAACGCCTCAATGTTACACCTTCGCCCCGAGTTAACGTTGAATCGTTTGAATAATATAACTTCCACCATACGCAAACTTCATCAAAGTCGAAAATGAGTAAATCGTTTACAGTGGTAGCACTGTACTGACGAATTTTCAAAAGTGATACTGTACCCGAATGATTTTCCCTATGAACTTGGCACCGGATTTGTAAAATTTTTGTCTCAAAAAGATGTCGCGTGCATATTACGATTACATCGTAAATTGTATTATATTATGGACATACAATGTATTGCAACGTAAAATTTACGATTTTTTAATTCTTATAATTAGATCTCTTTGTGAACACAGACTGAAATGGAGTTTTCTATAATAATTATATATGATGTTATGATACATATATATGATATATATGATTGTATGAATGAAGTGATCACCAATCACCTGACAGATCGGATTTCTCAACAGGTCGAATATTAACGGTTAAGTCTAGATCGATAGATATAAATAGGAAATCAGTGGAATGTAATGATTCGTATTTGCAATGTTTATCATATCAAGTTTTAAAATTATGACTTTAAGATATTAGTAAATTTTCAACTTCTACGATCATTTGTTTCACTGTATTAAATTTTCGTATTACACAATAGAAAACTGCAGATGTTGAGTATTATTTAACAATTAATGTATGCTTCTGTGACTCGAAATATATCATCAAACTAGTTTGGAAGTAGGGTTGGTCAAGTGTGCTGACCATTGGTTTTGCATTAGTTCATGTCTAAAACTCCCTCTTTCAGCTGAACCTGACGTCCTCTTGTAACGTGCTTTATGTACTTGTTCAAACTCTTGAAAGTCCTTCTCCAGAAAATGTTCATTTCTATGTACATACATATATACATACATCAACACATTTGTATATATTTATGTGCATTTACATATTTGCGTATACCAAAAAGAATACATTTCTTAATTTTCCCATATGGTCAAACACTTAAAGGAATGCTCTAAGCTATCTAAGTGATCTCTAAGATCACTAAAAACAATATATCCATAATTCCTTCTAAAAAAGTCTTGGCCCTTATTCAAACGTGTTTGAAATTTAAATTTTTCGAATTTTGAAGGTAAAGTATTTTGACTATTAAAGTTAAAATTTGTATAGCTGGTTTTCTAAAAATCAAAATACTCTGTCAAATGAAAATCAATTCAGCTCTGAACTTTTGATGTTTACATTATATACTAATGGTTAATAACACATGGTAAGATCAGGAAACCTTAGAAGTCGCGATTCCACATCGTCGCTAACAAAGTCGAAGGAAACTAGTCAGATAATATCGGTATTACGCGATGTTACCTAGCAAAGTTATTTGACCACCACTGTTCATCCCAAGAGATACTATTATATCCTCTGTTCTAGTACCGTTGGTTCGGGCAGACTTATAGCTGGATTTTGAACGGACTAGAGACCAGTGTTCGGTGGTGTCGTCGACAAACGTTTGCTCAACAAGCAAACTCAGCTATCCACATCCTTTCCTCTCTTCTTGCCAAACTTGTTTCACAATATGAAATTACCAGGTTTCGTTGCATTAACAAAACAAGTAAACAAGTATTCAACATATTTTTTTGTTTCTCAGCGACTAAAGTTCTTAACTTCATCATCAGCTGATACTTGAGATGAAATAGCTGGTCGGTTTGGTGCCTAACCCAAAATCGTCAATTTTCAAACACTTGTGGTTTGTAAAAATATACAAAACTAAGATTTCCGATTTTCAAAAAACCACATTACGTTTAAAAAAGTTTATACAGCTATTTGTAATTGTTTATAATTTGTATAAATTTGATGAAATTCCGTATGTTGAAATAATAAAACAAATGGAACAAAAAATTCAACAGTTTTAGAGAACAATCGTTTGAAATTAATCAAATTGTTGATTTAATTTGCTATGGAGAAGTTTTAAAGTGCAATAAATACATTTTTTATACAACTTTGTAGAGCATGAATGATAAAATTATATTTAATAGATTTATGTATTCATTGTGTCAATAAAAAATACGCTTTTTTTATTGTAACAATGAAGCAATTATATTTGATATAAATTTTTGAAATATTGGAAATAAATTGCCACGTTAGTACAATCGTCGCATCTTGTAATAACAAGCGGACCACATTAACATAGAGTATGTTGCATTTATCTTCATAACTACTAAAGTTGTTACCAATTTATTTCAATCTAAGTACTCTCATCTTCCCACTACAACAAGGCTCTGCAGGAAATTGGATGGCGATTTTAGACTAAAACTAAGATCTTGTGTTTTCAAGTGAAATCCCAATAATCTTGTTTTAGATCTCTCATCTTAATATCAAATGAACACTATGGACCTTAGAAAATTACTGTTTAAATATCTCGAACATGTACGAAATGTTTTATGTATTATGTTCAATTTTCACAGTTTCCAAATAAACTTTTAACTGTTATTAATTTCCGAAATTTCATATTATTAATCAGGACATATTTTTATATTTTGAATATTTTATTACTATAATGACAAACAAAATTCTGAATTTTCAATAAACTTCGGAGTACTATTATATTTGTAAATTTTCAGCCTTGAAGTAAAATAATTAAAAATTATGAACAAGTTAATGGAATAAATGTTTTTAACAGTAGAAATTAAAATTGAGAAATCAGAAAAAAAGTTGTTATTTTCAACAGTATTACAAAAAAAACGCTTCGTTAAAGCGTCGTTCAGTAATGGTTATTGGCATTTGATATCAGTTGCTGCCTGCTAAATTAATAAACACATTCAATCAATCTTTAAAAGGTATTATCATTGAATTAAACACAATGAGCATAATAAAGAAATTCAAAGATTGAGATTTGCAAAAAAGGAAAGCTGTCAAATTTTATATAAGATATTTTAAAAATTCGTCAAACTTGTATTATTTATTTTAGCTAAGAAAAAATTATCTCATTCAAGAAAAAAATACGTATATATATAACTAAATTCTTACGATTTAAAATATATTTATGCTGATTCAATTTTTTATGAAATTCTATGACTACGAAACCAAGAAAAGAATTTTTGGTTTTATAGTGTTTCAAACATCCTGACATCTTGCCTATAGTAGGCTTTAATTTTTTAATGAATCCATTATACCTCAGCTTATCCAATTAGTAACTTTTCCTACAATCTTAAATAGGAATCTAAACAATATGATTGTCTCGAAATATGAAATACTATAATACAGATACAACAAAAAGTTTGAAAAAATTTCTGAGATGCAGCCATCTGTCTGAACAGACGAAAATATAGAAATCATCATCGAACTGTCTCTGCAGTACAAATAGGAAAAATATCCCACGTTTTTAATTCTCATTGAAGGTTCACCGAGTAAAGGTATTCTCAGAATAACCAGTTGGAATAAGCAGTTGGAATTCAAGTGATAATCAACGTTCTTCTAATCACGACACACAGAAATCTATTTAAAGTTGGAATAAATTTGGCAGTTCACTTGCCTTGTGAATCATACCTCGAACTGTTTGGCTAAGTTTTTTGGAATGGGTGCGAACTTCTTCTCTTCTACGATAATTATCTGATGATGACAATTCTCCTGATTCTGCTCCAACATTACCCAACAAGTCCTGACTTTTCTTATTTATTCTCCATACTTAATTACGCCTTAAAATAAGATCAAGTTGCTTGATACCTGGTTGAACCGAAACTATCATCGCGTCTACCACCACAATTATCAACTCAAAATATGTTTCCTTGTCAATGGCAACAATTTGATACTTTTTTGGAACTAAATTGAGCCCATACTCGTTTATCCAGGCATCAATGCAAGTCATTGTGTAATTCAACAGGATCTGGAGCTTTTTTTTCACCATTTACCGTCATCAAGATTGCGATGTCATACGCTGACCCATCCAGAGTCCTAAAAAGGGATGCAACTACCTGGCGCGTTGGCTTTATACCTTTTTGGATAAATTTGAAAGCAAATTTTTGAATTATTCAATTGATACATTCACTATGTTTTTCATGTAAATTCATCCAAACCAGCCACGTTGTTTCAACCTTGTATATCTTTTAGTGTAAATCACAATGATGTTTGAGTATGATCAGTTGCTTGTACGGACACATCCAGCATGTTGGTATTAAAAATTGGGTCAATTATAAAAACTATATGACGGAGAGTAATCGGAATTCAGGTTATTAGGTGTCAATGGTTTCGCGTCTAAGAGTAAGTAATGTGCTCGCTGTTTTATTGCCAGGAAAGTTTGCACTTCTGGGGTCAAAAGTTTATTCTGGCACTGATGAGGGGTTGGTAACTGCGGTCGATGAGAATGACGCAGGAAAGTTAAGATCCGGTAGAGGACAGTCTGCAAAGTTAGTAGAAACTTTTTACTACGAATTAATCACCGGAAGACGGTGACTAGTCTTTATTAAATTGCAGCTGCGCTATTTATTTCGACACGGCGGTTGTAACAACGCTGTTCTCACACAGAGAATTATTTTTCCGAGCAATGGTTCCATTGAAGTCGTTTATTCAATTTCAAATTATCATTTGCTTCATGGCTTTTTTCAAGAAGCCAACCACATTTGCTAATAATTAACAAAAATCTTATTCTCCAGAACAACGAGCATTTAAAATGAATTCAAATGTGTCCCTTGAAGAAATAATATTGTATCTTTTTTAATTAATTCGCAACCGAAAGAGTCACTATATACGCAGCGCCAACTTTGCTTTCATCATGCTTATTTCATACTTTTTGAGTTTTAAATTAGGTATAGCATATTTTGCATATATACATTTACAACAAACTAAATTGCAATTATAAGTAAGTGCGGGTTAAGGAAGAAAGGACGGCAAATGTAATGGAAATACATTCACCAACTCGCTTTTCAATTAAAAATTTTAACACCGTATAATGTAACTTTTGATAAATATGGTATTTAGAATATCAAGTTGTTTTTCACCACATTGAAAGTACTTAAAAACTGCATACTAATGACGAAAAGACTTAGCATTTTTTGTTGAACCCCTTTTTTGTAAGATGTCTCCCTTAAAATATGTGACTTGTGTGAATTCATCTTCGCTTCGGAGAATCAGTTCTACAATGTTTTTAGAGGTTGATGGTTATACTACGCCGCTAACACTATTATCGCTGGCTTTGAGATGATCCTGTGGGAACTAGCCATCCTTACGGTTGCACTTGCATGGAGTTGCCACTACTTTTTCGAAGAAATTAAGTTTTCGACGATGTTTAAGAGAACAAAATAAATAGTTTCAAGTTTTTGAAAATGTCAGTATTAGTTTTGGCGTTTCATGTCTTCGGCACATTTTAAAAAAAATGATCTGTGTCAGTATTTCAGAATTTCAGTATTTTAGTAAGTAACCTTTAATAAATCGTTATTATGAGGAAGTTTAGTCTTCGTGTTTCCTTTAGACCTCGATGAAATTTTAGTTTTCTCGATAGACAGCGTCTAACTTCACACGGGTGTATACTGGGCCTATACATTTCTTATAATTTTTTTCTTCGCGATGTCGACCCACATATTTGCTCCGTAAAGCATAATTGAGTGTTATACCGACATGAACAAGCGAAGTTTGGAGGGTCATGGACCCCCCACATTTACCATAAGACCACTCAATGCCTCTGTAATCTGAGCCGACTTCTTCGCTTTCCTCACGTGCTCGTCGAAGGTGAGATTCATGTCAAATATCGGAGCTATTTATTTTACAGCTGATTTTGCTTCCATGTTCTTTATGACCTTTCAACCATCATAACGTATTGGTTCATTGGGGATCCATTTCTGTTAAAAACTAGATGCTAATGGCAATTAATTAATAAATGCGGTAATTAATTAGTAATAAATTAGTAATATTTAGCAAAACATATTTTATTAAATTCCGCTAACTTTTGTCCGTTGACTTAAAGGAGGTGATGGAATTATTTGGTGTATTTTTCTATTTTTTAATAATTCGATGCTTCGAATTTCTAAAATTTCGGAAGCTCTAAAGTTTCAAATTTTCCAATAGACGAGCTTTTTTTATTAATTAATAGAATGTGATAGTTTTTTAATTTTTCGTTTGCAACAATACATGATTTTATTTTGATGAATTTGATACCAATGTTAATAAAAAATATTCAATTAAAGACCTTTAATTTTACGACTGCTCAACTTAAAAGTGGTTAGTTTTTCTTCTCATGCTCGGACAGATAACTCAAAAACAAAAGAAGGGTACACACATGGCGTAAAGATAAAGACAAAGAAAAAAGAGGGCGAGTGTCGGTGGATGACTGTTTGACGTCCGGCAGAGGTTAACAATTCGCTAGCTCACCCTATTCTCAGGCAATAATAGCACTCTTGAGGAAAATGGGGAGCTGATGTGAGAAAATGTTAAACTACACGCAGAAAGAAGGACCTATGAACATTGTAATAAGATAAAAACCGGGAAATGTTACTGAATGTAACCGTGATTTTCATTGAAATATTTCGTAAAATTGCTGGAAAACCAGCAATGTTCACTAAAGAGTTCGATAGTTTCCGGGTTTTTGTCCTTACCGGTTGGTCTAGTAATTTTTACATGATTTTTTTTCTGCATGTAATGATATAGCAGCTACCAAAAAATAGTAACTATGAGAATTCGTGATTTTATCAACATTGGCAGACTGATTTTTAGTGTTTAAATTATAGAAAAAGAGACCATAGACCATGCCGATCTTTATCGTCGATTGAAGATATAAATCCATATAAGAAGGTAGGTAAAAAATGTATCTAAAACAATAGTTAAAACATCCCAGAAACGTGCGTCATTCTCATTAGAAAGTAGCGCTTGATTCGTCGGAAAAGGGCTGCCTAAGTAAAAAAACTCATTCTGTTTGCAAAACGGATTAGAGAACCACTGGAGTATGGGTGCGAGTCGAAATTTCAACATTTGCAACATAACGAACGCCCCAATGTTTACAGGATTTGTGAATCAAGTAGATAACTTCTGTCGAGAAATCCTGGTCTGCGGGCAGTTCGATGGTCTAACAACTTTTCAGCAAAGAGAAGCTCGAGGATTCAAAATTATTCTTGGACACGTGCCAGTTCTTTGCAACTGAGTTACCTCGAAAATCAATTATCGAACAGACTTGAAAAAGGGCAAAAACGCTCAATATCATCTTTATTACAAGTATTATTACCAATAACAACTTTATTACAAGTAGCGAATGATTTGTATAGACAAAATTTTACCAATTTCATTTCCTCGTAGATCTTTACTTCTTCCTCCTTCTAAAACCTTCAACATTTTCAAACCCACTGTTAGTCTCCAATGACTTCACAAAAAAATATTTTGACGTATGTCAATATATATATTAATAGAGAATTAAAAATTTTGCACACCTCGGATGAAAATACATCAGCAGCTCTGCTATATAATTAGCTAAATTGGTTATATAGTCTAGCCATAATGTTCCAGTTAAACCGTTTCACTGTCGTAATGAGGTTTGCGATTACGATAGCTATACGTATAACTGCAATAGTTACCATTCTGACAAGTTTAAAAAAAAATAACGATACACCGAAACGGTGACAAACTGTTAATATTAATTATAATTAAATTGCAAAAGAAAATGAGAACTGAAGTGGAAAACAAATCAGAAGATGTGATATTATATGAGCAGCACTTTTGGAATTAATAACTGTATAATGAAGATGAAGCCAATACCATCGTCATCGATCGCGTGCTAATTGCAGCGCGAATTTCGTCGTTCGCATCGTCGTACCAGATATACGTAGGCTTTCAAATTTGTAGTTGCAGGCGGTAACTCTAGCGACGCTAGTGGCTGCTACGAACAATAATGAACGACCGACTGTATCGCCACGCAATCTGCACATACTTAACGGAGGAAAATGCATATTCATGCAAACGCAGGCCAGTAACCAACGAGGTGCGAGTGACGCATATTTTTTATTTTCTTTTCTTCCCGCCCCTTTATTGTCAAACGAGTAACGCTTTTATCATCAAAACGAATTCCAGTAATCGTTGCACAATATTAACTTAAAATAACAATCAACCTATTCCCAATGTTACATTATATTAAACCAATGTTATTTATTGAATTATATCTAAATTATTGTGAACAATTTAATGTCTCTTTTAATTATACATCAACAAATATCTGTATCCTTCTAAATCTTCGTCGTTATCATTTTTTTTCTCTAAAAAAGGAAAAACATGTTACCCTGAAGCTAGCCAACGTCATAGCTAAAAAGCTATTGTGACAAATCGATTAATCGATTGTTTGGAAACTGGCGCGAAGATTTGAAAATTCTTAAAGGGTCGAATTGAGTGTAAATTAAAAGAAAACGTTTAAGGTGTGTGGATATTGAAATGTTTGAAAGACTACAAAAATATTTTACTTCGTGCATAAAATTTTTTAAGTATAAAATAGTATTTTGTGGAAAAAATATTACTGTATCTCGTCTTGTGGTCTTAAGATAGCGTAGTTGAACTCTACGTATGAAGGAAAACGGGATATTATTGACCAAACGTTGGCAGCAGGATTGCATTGGTGCATACAAAAAATCAACGCACAAAAATCTCGCCATTATTTATCCATATATTAGCTCTCATTGAATACTATGATTGGGTTAATGTTGTTAGTGAGATGATAATTGCACTCTAAACAGTTATAACTTAGTTGGAAAACGACATCATGCCAATAATGGCCTAACGTAGCAGATAACGTCATTAGGCCAATATTGGCAGAAACTGTCCAAGCCAAGGTGAGCGACTCCTGCAACTCGCGTTTTCGCGCTCGCATTGAATACGAAAAAGCTGAACTGTTTCTCCCACTTTTTCACTTGTCAGAGTTAGCACGGGACTAGCACGCTAGAAGCCCCATCAACACTAAGATTCAAAAGAGTATAAAGACATTTGACTCCTGTTTCAACGAAATTCAAAAGACTTTATTTGAAATGAAATTTATATCAACTATGATTTATTTAAAACAATTGAAACTTGTTTTTCATCATTCGACATTATTTTACTTGCCATTAGACAACATCAACATATGGTGATGAATTCCAAAGGATTCTTACTTTTCCACTAGGTTACTTTCCATGTAGCTCTGGTAAATAAAAATTTCATTTGCTTTTATTTTATGTCGGATAAAATTTAAACACGGATTTTGTGTGCTAAAATGGTATCAGAATAGATATAAAAATTACTAGAAAATAATTCAACCAATTTCATCTGAGTCTGTCAAGTCATCTGTCATTTGCATTTGTCAAATTAGAAGTAAACGAAGTAGCCTGAAAGCTGAGTTTATTGATAGGTGTCGCAAACGACTGGACTGACTTCCGTTCCTGGGTAGGCTATTTTTACTATTTTGACTTTGTAGGACATTGCTGGATATGTCTAGAGTAATTCTAAGACTAGAGTAAATCAAGTCTGATTGGAATACGGGAACAACGAACTTCTACCTTTGAACTGAGAATATAGCGGGATCTGAGTACCAGACGCTAAATGCTTTTTGTCTGCTGGTAATTAAAAATCTTTATTCTCAAATTCGACAACTGAATATTCCATTGCTGAAATTTAGAATGGGAGCTTATCATTAACAGCTTGAGAAGGAGGGTTCTTCTTTTCAGCCATCGAAATATAATCTTGAGTTTGGTGGGGAAAGTAGATCCCAAAATTGCTCTTTCAGATCTTAGAGATGAATTGCTGATCCAAAAAAGGTTTTTTTTTCAACTCCAAAGAATGACTATACCGATAAACTTCAAGTGAAGCGCTTGCGCAACCTGCCACCATTAACTATTTGAAAGCAGAATCCAACATAGGAGGTGAGGCAACCAGCTGTCAACAGCATGCTTTTTAATGAATTCGCTCTTTTTTGAGGTGACAACAGATTTTTACTTATTTGCTATGTAAAACTACTATTTCGAAAGAAACAATGTAAAAATCATATATGTTACAAATTTCAACCATAACAAAAACTATAAAATCTTTAAAATATACTTCTTTTTGTTTCAGATGTATAATACTTGGGCTATTTAAGAACCATGATCTCTCATTGACACCATTTCGTTATGCTAATAAAGAAATATTTTTTACAATCACGTATTTGTTTCATTTCACATTACTGTGAAATCAAGAGTTCACTCTAACAGCAAAGTGTCCCATTTTGAAATATTTTTCTCATTAAACACCAAACAGTCGCTGGAGACTTTTTTGATGTCTGAGATGTCAAAAAATTGTACTTTAAATTTGCATATTTTATACTGAAATAATATTTCCTATTTATATAATTAAACATGTACTCATCAAGCTAGGTTCCCCATCACGCCTTATGCACATCGAACATTAAGAAAAATAGATACCGTGAATAGTATATTTAAAAGTTATATTTACCATTAAATGTTAAATACCATTTAAATAGCAAATGTTAAGATTACTATTGTTATCTACGCCACCCATCTTTCTTAGTGAGGATAATTAAACATGTATTAAGTTAATATTAACGTAAAGAGATACTAAAATTCTTTTTCACGTAAAAATGTTTCGAATTTTCCACAAATCAGTCCCGAGAAAATTCAATATGTTTTTTTATTTAAAAAAAAAGATGGAATTAAAAATATGTAATTTTCATTATTCTCTTTGATATGTTTCAATGGATCTTCGCTTCAGAGGACGAATTTTGTATGTTAAAATAGTTTTAAAGTTACCGCGAGTTAATTATCTTCAATTATAATTTATACATTATATAAAATATCGAGCACCGACATTGTGCATAAATTTAATTTCTTTTACGAAATTAAACACATTTGTTTCTAACATAATGCGTGTCTAAATTAAGAAATGTTTTCATGCCTATTGATTTTTTCGAGGCACCCCCTCTAATTATGCCAGTCACTGCTATTATTGCAGATCTCCCTATTCATACATTCGTCCACGAGAACAAACATATAGGGTGCTAGGATTTCAAAGGTCGATATAAGGCGTAACGTTACCAGAGTTCATTATAAGTCTGATTATGTTACAATGTACGATGCGAACGAAAGTTACTGAAAATTTTACAATCATAAAATTTTTCATGTTTCAAAACAAGTTGACATTGCACATCTAGAACATAAATTAGACTATAATACATTAATTTTACCATAAACGAAGTTTAACGTACCTTTCATATCAGTGCGAAATTTCAACTGTAATGTAAACCACATTAATATTATGGGTGTAATCAATTTTTTACTCCAGGAATAATATACAAGTTCGCATTATTACTCCTGTTTTTTTTTGATGAAATTCCATATCATTTTATAATTTAATATCTCATAGAATCGACAAAAGTTATCCACGTTGCACAAATAAAGAAGTATACAAAGTCAATATTTTAAATTAAATAAGAATCCTTCATTAAGTTTCACAAATATTAACTCATTTACGTACTCTACTCGTCTCTCCCTTCGTCTCTTGCAAATCAGTCATCTTGCTTTTTGAACTAATGTTCAGTAACTTGAACTTAACCCGTATTTTTAACAGTTTACAATATTTCATTTTCTTTCAACAGTTTAATATTTCATTTGTACATACGTGCGTAAAATGCACTCTAAATGAATTAAATTTTTTTATTGCAGGTAAGATTTCAATGGAACTTCGTTTTACAAGGCAGTAAGTTAAACGAACTTTTGATGAATTGCACTTACAACCTGTTTTCGGGCTGTTGTATTTTGAATACACGTGTATTTTAAAATACAAAAAACTTTTTTTCAAATAATAATAGTAATAATAATAATAAAAAATAATAAATAAATATATTCTTCTAACCCACAGACTTTGAATTAAGCAAAACACCTTGTCATATTTATACGTTTTGCATGTGTGCGTACATGTTTTTATTCTTAACGAACATTTAATGTGGTGCTAAATTAGTTGAACCATAAAAGAGTATTTTCAATATATATCCGATAAGCATCTCATTATTAATACCACACTGATCTTGCTAATTCGTAACATGAAATACAGCGGCAAATATAATCGACTTTAAGGTATCAATTCAATGTTTAACAATTTTTTTAATATTACGATATTTTTTTAAATATAAAATTTAATTTCAAAGACAAATGTCAAAAGTACGGTCTATAATAATATGAGGTTAACTTCGCATATATCAATTTTCGAATCTAACTAAAAAAAAGTTTTAACTTTCAAAGAATTTTAATATGGCTAGAATTGAAATATTGCTCGTTTGATTTCAAGGGAACCACTGCTCGCCAAAACACGATTTCACCCAGTAACAATATCAGACTCTTTTGTGGTAACATCTCTCGCCCGTTTTCTATACACATATATAATACAAAAACAATCTCACGATGAAACGGAAAGTTTCCCTAAACTTATCATTATACACTAAAATTGCTAGAGATAATAGGTGTTTTTAATAAAATTAGAGTAATTATGTTTCCACGTGTTTATTGGTAAATACCGCTTGAGTAGCAGTCTGGTCAGATTTCACGTTGCCGTGTCTTGACTCGTTGACCACTTGTTCACCAACATTCTGCACATAATAGCGGATTTAAATCTGGATTATTTTGAGGCCAGAAATCCTTTGACCGAAACACGTTCATATAATCCCGTAGGCAGTTTTTAATTAGGTGACTCGCGCATGATGAAATGCCATCCTTTTAAATGATGTAAGGCTTCTTAGTGGAAATTGACGCACTGGTCTCACACAAATCTAGCGCTTTTGCCAAGTTCGTTAGACGAGCTTCTGCTCAGATAATATGTAATAATTTAACGTATGCAGAAATTACCTATCTATATATGCATAAAGATACACATAAAGATATAAATAAATAAAATTAATGCAAAAGAATATCATAAACTTTACAACAAATAATTCAATTGATATCAAATAAATTAGCAATTATCTCAACGTTCTCTTATTATACCGAAATTTGGTTATAAGTAAATACTTGCATTTAATGTAAATGAACATGTTTTGCTTTCGAACACAATACGGTTAATGATTGTCAATCGCATTGAAATATATTATATATATAAAAAAAGGCTTGACACATTTTTAATTGTAACTTTGTTATATAAGGAATTTCGTCAATTCTTTTTCTCCATATGTCATTGAATTTGAGAAAATTGCCAGAGTTTTTTGTACGTGTAAAAATTGTTTCCACTCTTCGATCATCATTGTCGACGTCGGCGTCGACAATTGTAACTGCCGGGGTAGAGATGACAATCAATAAACAAAAATAGGTATAAAAGCGTGGGTGGTACGAAAAATTCGTCATTTAAAATAAAAGTAAAAAATAGCGGGAAATTGAATTATTTTAAACCATATAACGTGAAAGTCTATAAAGCTATTTAAATTATACTACATTTTAACATGAAAAAAGTGAAAAAGTGTTGTAACTTTATTACGGAATCAATCACGATAATATCTCTTTGTTCAAAAATATCTGTAAAGTGTTCGGATTAATGCTCTTTTTTCAGCTTCAACGATTTACATCCGAAAAAATGGCTTTTCTTTTGATATCATATTTTACATTTTTAACGTAAAACTTTGTTATAATGCATGACTTTTCTAATCGGAAAAATTCAAAATGGCGATTATCCGGCAGTGCACTGTAAAAACAAGTGTTTCAATTTCCGTCTAAGGCACGAACGAAATTTCTGAAATTAAAGAAAATTGAGACACGTTTGAGGTCTCAGACATCAAATCATGTTTAGAGTCTGAGACGTTTTTAGTGTCTCAATAGTTAATAATGTCTCATAATGAGACACTTACTTTTGAAGTTTACTTTTGCGTTCAATTTTAACTGACAAAAGAAATAAACTGACTGCCGAGAAATTCGAAGAATTAATATTTTGGAGGCAAAATTTTTAGTTATTTTAATGTATTTCAAAAATTATTATCTGTTTTGTATGTTGAATAATCGATATAAAAATCACACTATCGATAGTTTTTTTTAATGAAACCTCGATAGTTTCGATGGTTAAACTATCGAGGTTTAGCAATCACTATTACAAAAACGTACACAGCAGTCGATACAAACGTCATGTTCGACTTTTTTACTTCAAATGTAAACTAATCTGCAATAACAGAAGTAATTTAAATGAAATTTATGCAACAGATTTGGACATGTTACATCACATTCATAATATACGTAATCTTCAAAACGATAAAATTATTGTATAATTAATAATATAAACTTTAAATGTGTAGGTACGCTGCTTTAAAAGCGATTTGGAAACTGCATTACAATAATTGAATCACTATCACATTAAGTGGAAGAGAGTGACTAATTAAATAACGAAATGTCACAGAATATCGTTTATGATATAATCAGGTGTACGCGTTTTTTTTCCAATATTTGCGTTCAAACTGTTCCGCCGTGCAAAAAATATATATACCGTTTGTTCTGAAATTATATTATGATAACTGTTTGAACACATCACCGAGTTTACGCTATTTCGACCCGGCTGGACTTGCCCGAACACTCATCAGTCAGAGTCATTACTGAGATAATTAATTACATTTGCCCCTCGTTGCCTCACACTCTGTCGCTCCTCGTCGGAGCCTTCTTTTCGTCCTTCTTTTACACAATCCGGATACTAAAAATGAAGCGATTTACTGAGAATATATTGGCTTCGACAGGTGCAAAAAACTATTAACCTCCAAGTGTATAAATCTAAGTCAATATTGTATAAAATTACCGTGTAAAGGTAAAAATTCAACGAGTTAATGTACGCTTTTCCGTTTTATCATTTTAACGTTACATTAGAGGGACTGCGATAAAAAGAAACGTACTTTAACGATGTAGCGAATATACAATGATAAAAGTACATTTAATGGTCGATATATATATTATATATTTTTCATTTATTTTTTTTATGTACATGGAGAGAAAAATCCTAGTATAATCTGTTTGGAAATTCATTACAAATTACTAGACTGGTTTATTAAAGCGGGTACAAGTCACGAATCTTTTGCTTTTCATTAGACCGTCTAGTAAATTCTTAAACACTCATTAAAAAGTCACTTTGTCGTTGTTTTTTATTGCATTTATCTGACGAAATTTACTTTGTGTTGAAAAATCCAATGCGAGATTTGAACGCTGGCCTCCGACGTGACAGTCCAACTGCTATCCCCCGTGCCATCAGTCCTTGTTTTAAACAACCATATTTCACCAACTTTTCTTTTGCATAATAAGGTTTATAAATTTTACTAGACTGGTCAAAAAAGCTGTCAATATATACTATTTTTTCGACTTGTCCCAGCTTTACG